>JAEIHY010018369.1:0-76090 GCA_018904565.1 Drosophila tsacasi
ATGTTTTTCCATTCTGCGAACTAAAGAAGAAAGTAGTATAAATTTGATGTACATAATTAAATTTCCATTTTTTTTCATAAAATTTTAATAGAGTATTAAATTATTTCCTAAAGACTGCTTAAAACAGCCATGTGACCATCGCACATGGCTTTCCTCGACCGTTGTCGATAAGACATTTGTTCTTGAACAAGAACAAACATGTAAATAGTATTGAATAATATTTTTTGTTCCTTTTCAAATTGTCTTCAATAAAAAGAAAAATAACAATACAAATTCTTAAAATTGTAAAAAAAAAAATATGGAACATTTTTGTTTTTTTTTTACAAACCGTTTTAAAAGTTGAAATAAAATAAGAACAATTGTTTATTTTATTATTTTTTTTTTAACATCGATGTCTAAATCATCGATGTTTTTCGACAAAAACATCGATGCCCGCCAACATCGATGTTTCCCCACCTCTAGAACCGACTTGTGCAATGTTTTGTAATCGTATTTACAAATAGTTTAAATTTAATTTTATTAATAAGAAATGCTGCGACGTGCGCAGTGCTTGCTGAGGCTGCACAGCCATGGTCGCCAGTCAGTTGCCACCGTCACCCGCCATAGAAGCTACTCGACGGATGAGGCTAATCCGAGTGCGAATCCAAACAGGACACAAAAACCGGCCAAAAACCTGCCGGCTGTGAGGAATCCATTCGCGGCAGCGCATGATAGGACGAAGGATACCTATCTCACCATGGTGGAGATTTTTCAGGAGCGCGATGTACACCGGCGCAACCATGTGGAGTTCATCTATGCGGCCCTTAAAAATATGGCCGACTTCGGAGTGGAACGGGATCTGGAGGTCTACAAGGCCTTGATCAACGTGATGCCGAAGGGAAAGTTTATACCCACCAACCTCTTCCAAGCGGAATTCATGCACTATCCCAAGCAGCAGCAGTGCATCATTGATCTCCTGGAACAGATGGAGGATTTCGGGGTGATGCCGGACTACGAAATGGAGGCGATGCTTCTCAATGTGTTCGGCAGGCAGGGACACCCTCTTCGAAAGTACTGGCGCATGATGTATTGGATGCCCAAGTTCAAGAACCTGTCACCATGGCCACTTCCCGATCCAGTACCGGACGATACGCTGGAAATGGCCAAACTGGCAGTGGAGCGCATGTGCACGGTCGATCTGCGGTCAAAGGTCTCTGTGTTTCAGACGAGCGACCTGAAGGACGCCATCGACGACACGTGGATAGTCAGCGGAATGAGTGCGGAGCAGGAGAAGCTGCTGCGGGAGCACTCCCGCCAGAAGGCTCTTTATATCGAGGGACCCTTTCACATATGGTTGAGGAATCGCCGCATCAACTATTTTACCCTGCGCGCCGATCCGGATACCCAGTTCCTGGCCCAGCTGGATGAGCGGCAATTGGACGACGATGATGTGTCCAACATTGAGGTTCCGTTCTTTGGGCGCGCTCCTCCAAGGCGGCACAATCAGGTGGGAAAACTTCGTTCCGTGCATCAGCAGGACGATGGCACTATTTTAGCCATCTGCGCCACTGGAACCTCAACCAAAGACTCCCTGCTCTCATGGATTCGTCTGTTGGAGACCAATGGCAATTCGTCGATTGGAGAAGTACCCGTGCTTTTCCGGTTCACGTCAACTGTGCCAGCCAAGGCAGAGGAGATTGAAGGACCATCCAGTGTCCCAGCTGCAAGCAATGACAGAAGAGCTCAAAATGAACCACCAAGCAGCAGACAGGAATAAATGAATTGTTGAACAAATAAATGGGTTGTTTCCTTACAGACTAGTGAAATACCTATTAACAATACCAATACGATAGTGCAATACCTATATCGATTCAATTGCCGTTTTGGGTACATTCATGCATATGTCTAATAGCTGAGGCTGTGTATGGATATAGTGCACGGAAAGGGAGCGATTTTTTTCCCAAGAAGATATTAGTTTAAAAAACTTGTAAACGGTAGTTCCACGTGATTTCTCTTATTCTTCCATAATTTTATTAAGGTCTGTGCATTTTAATTCATCTTTCTGGTTTTACTTAACATGTAATATCAAACACGAAGAATAAGGGGAATAAATCGATAATATACATTGTAGATCTTGTCGCTTTTTAATTAAGTAAATGTAATCGAGGGGGTTTCACCGAGCTTAAACGAAAAATCACAGAACCCGAAACTAAGAGTACAGAAGATCTGCCTAGGATTTAACGCCTCTCTTTAACCGCTAATTAAGAATATCTATTTATATACATGTCAAGTGTGTTTGAGATATATATTGTAATATCATTGGAACTATCCAGCTGTCCTGTAGCTCTATTTTGTGACGATGGTCTTGTTGACGGGAAACACCTGGGTGACCACGCCGATGCCCTTGCTGGTTCCCTCGCGGAACAGGATGCGCATCCCTGGTCGCACGTATTCCGGATGGCCAACGAATTCGAACATCACCGATGCACAATCATTGGTACCCAGCCGCTCGCCACCCATGATGCCCCGTATGACGGCCGTCTGGCGAATGCTTCCGATGTGCACAGTGGTCTGGAAGCCGACGTAGATGGCCGTGGCGTGGAATAGAACGGATACCTTAGCCTGAAAATTACGAGTTTTATATAAGTTAACAAACTAAAGTTTGAGTCTTCGTTTTGATCCCAATATAACCTTGACTCACCTGAAAGAAATAAGTGCCACAGGGCTCATCAGGATTGTTTCCCGTATCGCCCAGCAGCACCATGCCACTCCTTAGCGTGGGCAGATCCTGGTCCAGGCTGAATGACAGCGAGGCACTCTGGCCTGCCCGAACTACACGGCAGGGTGCCTTGTTGCGATGGATGGTATTGACAGTCACGGGATGAAAGCTCCCGTTCGGCAGCGGCCCAATCTTCATGGGTATATTTTCGGTGAGCACGCCCTGGACTAGCAGGCCACCAACCACAGGACCGACGTCAGATACCCGGAAAATCTCATCCACCTGGAACTCGCAGGACTCCTGCTCAAGTCGATCCTTCTCGGCATTACTGATGCCCGGCGATAGGACATACAAGAACTTTGTGACTAGATTCAGGCCCGTGCCGGTCACATTTGACACGCAAAATATGGGCACAATGTTTTCGGAGACTTGATTGGAGCCGGCAGAAATGGCCTCATCTGTGTTGGTCACCACAAATGGAACCTTACGGCAGCCAATGGTGGTCAGCAGGTTGCACAGCTCCTGCACTGTGGCATCCGGCGATGTGATGTCCGTCTTGGTGACCAGTATGAAAAATGGCATGTCCAGAGCACGTACAATGGCCAAGTGCTCCTCGGTGGTGTCGTTGCATCCACTGCCTGCCGAGACTACCAGCATGGCGTAGTGGGGCGAGTAGCCGCTTAGCGCTTGAACGGTGGTCCGCATGTACCGCCGGTGCCCAGCGAGGTCCATGAAGGTGACTAGCTTGCTTGACCGGTCACTGATCTCCTCTGCCGTCATCATCTCATTGTATTTGTAGTTCACAACATTACCCAATGCATCAAAGCCCAGCGTCTCGTGGGAGATGCAGGAAGTGCGACCTGGAGGTGACGGAAGTATCAGTTTTGTCTGAAGTTAACCCCTAGTATGACTCTTCTTACCCGACTGAATCTCGTGCATGTGCCGGAACATGTTGAGCCGTGCCCTTCCGTGTCCATTATCCAGCTCATCCTGTGTCAGCACTCCCAGCAGCGTAGACTTTCCGGCGTCAGCTCCTCCGAGCACCGCCACCCGCACCTCGATGTTGTGCTGGTCGTCGGGTATCTTCCGAACCAGTACCTCGGCTACAACCCGTCGGGCACTGATGGTTTTCCGCCGGAGCACCGAGGTGCTGGCTCCCAAGTGGTGAGCCATCTGCTTTAGGGTTGTGAGCGAGGCGTTCATGTCCTTGTCACTGAGTCCCTGGAGGTATCCAGCATCGGATACACCGATCTCGTAAATGGCCTCACCGTTTCCCTCGCGTAGCCGCCACTTCATCTGCGTGACCAGTTGCTCGAATCGCTGCTTCGAGGGATTCACCAGCTTCAGCTTGTACTCCACATTTCCGATCTGCGGCTCGGGCGGCAGCATTCCCTGCTCGAAATCGAAGATTAGGTTGCCCCGCTCAGTGGGAATACCACCCACGAGGCCAAGTGCGCACTCATTGGAATTGGCATCCGTCTCGTAGTCGCTGCTGCTGCTTCCTCCTCCGCTGCTGTTCCCATTTATCTCCGGCTCCTCGTCGAATCCGTCGTCCTGATTCGGATCGAAGAGGCTTAGGAAGGACTCCATACTGTTAGTGGCTGGTTAGACAGAATACGTTGGAAACCATTAGAAAAAAACATCCCATTAATTTAATCTAAACAAAGAAACAAAGCGTTTTATAGAAATGCCAAAACAATTTTGGCCCAATTGCGACATTGAGAACGAAACAACAGTTTGCATATTTTTAAAAACAGTTGTGGCAGAAAAAATAGCACTTAAAGTCTTAAATATAATAACATTATTTTTGTAAATTATACGTAATATAGAATACTTTTAGTATAAGTATCGGTTTATTAAATAATACTTGGTTTGAGGCTCTTGGTGCACGGCCTAAGCATCTTTATTTCAGAGCATTCCACGCATAGCAAGATAAATTATTTAAAGTTTTATATCAAGTAATTATGATTCTCAAATTAGCTTTAAGGGCACAAAAACCTAAACTTGATAACACTGAAACTATATATAACTAAACAATAGTGTTATATCATTCATAGTACAAATTTATTTTTCTTTTAATTGGGATAGAAAAAATTAAAAAATTATAAATTAAATGTACGTTTTTATGTTCTTATGTATCCATCAATTTTTTCACTTGTTTTTTTTATCTTTTGTTGGCTGTCCTCTTTGACTTGCAGCGACCTTGAAAACGCTTGTTTATGTTTGCCACGACGTTTGCCTTTGTTTGGATACATACGAACAGAGGGATAGTGGGGAAAAAACTACGAAAGCCGACTAATCCTTACCAGAAACTACAAGTTTTTAACTCGGGTCACAATTTATAAGGAGCGACGTGAGGTCTAATATGCAATTTGTAGAAAAACGGTTCCTATTTGCGCGCGGGCCTGGCACAAATTATCGATTTTGGCTGCGCTTCACATTTGCCCAGGTCCAAATTTGTTATTCGGTTATCTGCTTCTGGGTTCTCTCCGAATTCGTGCTTTCGATTTTGTTTATAACCTGCTCTGCTTTGTGCTCGCGAACGAATGAGTGTGCGAGAAACAAGCCCAACTACGTACGGGCACGATGAGTACACAAATAGGATTCAAGAGCTTTTGCGGTACCCTACAGTGCAGGGAATATGCGGGAGAATAACTTAGTTTACAACTTACATATTTTATAAGCGGAAACTGGAAAATCAGAATAAAATAAAATTGTGGACGATATTTAACTAACAACTTTTTAATTTAAGAATCAAAATATTAATAAAAATGGAAAACAACAAATTTAATTAAATTAAAGATAGGCTTAAAATTTATTTTGTAAAGGTTTGAGTTGGTTAATAAAAAACAGGTGTTTATTGTTGCTTACAAATTAATGGGAAATCAGAAAGCTTTAACAACTTAAAATATTTAACGAACCGCATCAACAAGTCGACTAATCCCTCAAGATTTGGCAAGTATGTATTTTGGTCAGCTTTTCGCGTCTTTTCGCAATGTTTCCTTCTGTTCTGGTTTTCTACACAAGTTTGTTTTGATCGGATCAGCTGCGTCTGGGGTCTGACGCTATATCACGAAATTGATTTAAGGCCGAGTCGCGGAAAGCTTTCTGCTCGAATTTCGGGGAGTAACTGACATTACTACGTGTCACCCGCAATCAATGAATCCATGAATTCCGAACCCCGATTTCTTAAGAAACATACATACTACATAATTAACATTGCGATTTCATCATGCCAACGGAAACAATGTCAATGCACTGCACACACTCACATTTCACAATTGGTGCAATGGGCCACTAAGAAACTGGTTTTCTGATGCAATTGCGTGAGATGACTTTTTCGTAAGTTTTATGGTGGTTGGTTTTCCATTTCTTTTACACTGCCATTACAATGAGCACGATTAGTACTGTTTGGTGCTATCAATACACTTATTAATTTTAGCGGGCGCGAATAAAAACAAAAATATGATACCAACAACAATTTGTTTGTTTACTAGAGCTCTAAAAACATCGATAGTACTATCGATAGTATCGATGGTGGCTGTGCTGCGCGAAACCGCGATTGTTTTTTTTTTCCACTATCGATATATCGCGTATTTTTAAAGTATACCAGAATTTTGTAGTTTTCTCATCAAACTAACTTATTTATTGTTTTAATTTTGTTTTGTGAGTAAAGCAAATTGGTAAAATATTAAATTATTGTTAAATGGAATGTATTGATTTTAAATTGTATCTTTAAGAAAATGAAAACTAAGGTAAAGTTTCCTATTAATCTATTCGTTTTTTGAGTTTTTAATAGTTACAACCGTGTTATTGTTTGGCAACTGCTGTATTTATACTTTGTTATTTTAAAACTTTTAATAACATGGGCTAAAAATTTAAAAAACAAATAATTTACATTAACAAATTTTAAATATCGATGGTTCTGACTATCTGACATTTAATCGTGTTAAAAGCTTCTGTTTTAGCAACGAACTGCCAAGTTTATCTATATATTTATATAATTTTAAACTATGAGCGTGTTTATAACTTGGCAGCACTGATCCTGAACCAGATTCAGAATGACTTCAGCGAAACTAGTTCATAGCATCGCTTACCAACACTGGTAGAAATTGTCAGCTGTTAGACTTTGAAGGCGGCAATAATTTAAATGTGAAAAATAACGCTCGTATCTACAATACTACAATAAATCGATGAATTAGGTACCTATTGTTTTTCAGAAACTGATGGAAAATTTCAGCAATAAAAGAAATATTACCTTGCTTTTTTTAAATTCACAATATTTTCGGACAAAAATTAAAAATAGTGCAACATAATTTTTCAATTTTCTTTCCCACACGTAAGCTAATTTTCCATGTTTTATTTTAGAAGACATCAGTAGTTGTCGTAGTTCTATACTCTTAAAAGCCATTTTAGCAATATAAATATATGTCATGAATTTACCCATATATAGAAAGTTCTATGTTTAAATTCAAACTCGGCTTAAATTCATTAATGTTTACGTTTTATTTACTTATCATTAACATTATTACTTTATCACAAATATTTTAAGCATTTTTACATATGTCGTTAGTTACAATGATGTGTATATGTATGTCTGTATGTTTTTCTTAGGGTTTTGCTATATGCATATGTATGTACAAGGTCTGCTCTTCTCGAGGTCCATTTAATATGTGTTGTCAACGTAAGAGCATGATTCTACAGGTTTCGGTTTCGCTTACAAATTTTCGCTACTCGCACTCACTTTTGGATATCTACAGCAGGGGGATTTTTGCCTATATATATTTAATATATATATAAACTTGGAGGAAGTTTACGATTTACTCTATTAGTTTGCCATGAAATGCTTTATAACTTTAACCATTAAACATTATGACATTACATTGATTTCACTAAACTCTATTGATTTTCACTTAATTATTTTCGTTTTTCTAATAGATTTCCGTTCCTGGTCGGAAAGTCAAGACGTACGTATGTATATCGAAAGAAACTGCACAAATGATATGGCAAAATTTTGAACACTTATAGTCGTTTAGCCCTTGTCTATGATATAGTTCCATTGCAATACTTTCTGCTTGGTATTAATACGAATTTTTGATATGCTAATGCCTTCTTAACAATTCCCAATTAGTACTATAATCAAGAGGGCTTACCAACTATTTGAACTGCCGAAACTGCGGTCATCGACCCATTTTATGGCCCATAAATAATATTTACAAATACTTTCGTTGTGTGTCCGTCAATGAGGTGCCGGAAGTGGCCAAAATCGGGCTCATCAAATCGCCATTTTGAAGTGGAATCGACTCTGTGTGGCTCGGTGCTTTTTATCCCGGACTCGACCCGCATAAATCATTTTATTAGCTTATTAAAAACTTTTCCATTTATTGTCATCGTTTTGCGCTATCGTGCGCACAAATCCGTGCCCTGTTCTTGTGCTCCGCCGCTTTTATTGTGCTCTATACCCATTCAATCGCTCGTGAGCTTATTATCGGGGTTGGGGGGGAATGCCATTTTTACTTTGGGTTCGGGACTGTGGCCATGGTGGCTTGGGGTGGCCATCGCATATTTTTCTAAACTTTTCTTTATTGCTCACTTGTTGGCTGTCGCTATTAGCAGTGGCGAATGGCGAACGGAGAATGGAGAGAGTGGAGAGGGAGAATGGTGATGCGGGGTGCGGCTGCTGGAGTGACCATTAAATTCAAATCTGTTGCTGTTTTTGGCGCGTGTTTAAAAGTTAAATAATGACCAGCACCGGGCACGCAATGGCGCAAGACGTGTCCAATATAACTTTTCCTTTTTTTTTTTTTTTGTTTTTTTTTTGGTTTTTTTTTGTATTCTTTTTTTTGGGTCTGCTCCGACTTTGATCTTGGGCAGTTCAAATAGTTGTGGATTTGCTTTTTTCGGCTTAGGCAGGAAGGGATATGTTTGCGGGATAAAAAGATTTAACAACGAGCTTCGTTATGTGAGTTCAGGGCTTGGAAGATAAGTTTCACCTTTGGGGGCGGCCCCCTTCAAATTAAAAACTGAACTCAATCGGAGGCGCTCCGATATACACCAGTCAACGTATATAGTATACAAGTAAGACTACACTTAGCTTAAACATTTACAAACGAACAGTGACACAGACACACGGTTTACATACAAATAATCGTATTGAAGCTACACTTCTAGGTCTAAGAATTACTTCTAAGCGATGCCGCCAAACAGGATTTTCATATGTAGTTGCGGCCCCAGGACTAGTGTTTAAAATTAAAAACAAACAATTTAATATTACTGAAGTGTTTTTGAAAATAATACTCCTTTGACCGCAGCTTCACATGGCTAGTTAGTACTGCTCTGCCACTTCGATTCGGCTTCGGGCTTTGGGCTGTTGCTGTGCGCCAGTCTTTTGGTTTGGATGCCAGGATAATGACAGGATGATGCTTAGACGCAGCTCTCGGGCCCGGGCAGAGTGTCGGTGATGATGTGGTTGCGCCCGGCCGCCGACTTGTGCGTGATGGTGTTTAGCTGCGACGGCGACAGGCTCGTGCCAGCGGCCATCACGGAACCCATTCCCATGCCTGTGCCCATGCCCAGGCCCATCCCCATCCCCATCCCCAGACCCAGGCCCTTCGGCAGAGTCATGTGCGCGGCGGGCGGTGGCTTGTTCAGGCCGTAGTCTATCAGGCTGCTGGTGGCCAGGTAGTCACCCATATTCAGAGGATCGTGACCGCGATGCTGAAGGCTGCCTCCCGGCTGGTGATGCTGCTGCTGGGTCATGTTGTGGGGCAACGTGTGGTGCAGGTGTGAAGCGTAGCCTCCTGCTCCGCCTCCACCTGTCACTCCATTGGCAGCGAGTGCGTTGCTGACAGTGCTGCCCGCGGAGCTGAGCGTGCTGCTGCTGCCGCCGGTGCCCGCTCCTCCGGCGGTATAGTTGGCCATGCTGAGGCCCAGCTGCTCGTAGCGGCTAAGCGAGGGCATGGCATCGTACAGGAGTGGTGGCGCATTGCCGCTCCTGGCCCCGGCTGCAGCCGCCGCGGGGTCACTCTCCAGCTTCAACGTACTGGACTGCGAGGGCGGGCTGTTCAGGTGAGGTGCATTCGTATCCTGAAATGAGGCATACAATTAAGTTAAAAATAAGTTGTGAATAGAATAGAATACTCTGAATACAGAACACCCAGCAACTACAAACTGCATTTATCTGTGATAAAACTGAGGTGAATACTCCTCAAATAAGGATCTCAGGTATCTGACGTTATAAGAAATATTTCAAGTCCCTCGCTTAAATGTTATAAACACTTGCAATTTGTGCTTTAATGTCACAGACGCCCTCAGAGAGCAACACCTCCTGCTGGCCACCGGCACTTACATAATCCGTGGTTTTGTGGCTCACTGCACTGCCGGCCATGGGAGCGGCCGATGCACCGCCAGCGCCACCTCCTCCGGCGAACAAACCACTCGGCCGATTTCCCAGCGGCGACGCCGCGTCACTGCCAGTTGGGGCACTCTTCTGGGCGCTCAATATGTCCGGCTGCTTCTCGATGCCCTGTTTCAGGGTGTAGGCCACCACCAGGCGCTGATGGCCAGCGCCCGTTTCCAGGGGCGCCGTCACTGTCACATCCATGCCTGTCAGGTGTATGAAACATTAGCAACGTGATAGGAAGGATGTAGCCGGAAGTCGAGGTTGTGACTACCCTTGCTTAGGGCTAGGAATGTCTATCATTGTTATCTTTAAGTCGCGATGACTCACCTAGGTGTTTGTCCTTGTCATCGCACATGTTCCGAGCTCCTTGGCCACGGCGTCTCCGTACGGCGATGACCACCACGGAAAGAACGGCGATGCCAACAGTGAATAAGGTGCCGGCTAGAAGAGCAGCCAGGGGTAGAATCGATAGACCCATGCGACCATCTAAAAAAAAAATAAAATACATTTATTTAACTCAGGAATCTAGAACTATTTGTGGTAATATGTTTAGCTGTAACTCTGAAATAAGAAGGAAGCACTTTCGTTAATATACGCCGAATTTGCCATGAAGTATAATCGGCGATGTCCCACTTAAAATACAGTTTGTGAGATAAAGCACACATGCGAGTGAAACCCACGTTTCTCGCGAATTTCGATGATGAAAGCAATATGCCAGTTCTTTGTCTGAATGAATTCGATAAATAGCCATTGGTCCTCGAGGGTCCTATAAACTGGATGCGGCGTTGGGCACTTGAATGCTGCTCGCCCAGCTCTTTTTCAGCCAAAATTCCTACCATCAGCTGCCCCTCCCGTGCAAATCCCGCATCCAGCGATATATGAATCCCCTCTCCCTTCTTATTGGGCGCCCATAAAACGCACGTCGCATGTCAAGTGGCTGCCACAGCCGTCCTTTAGCCGCTACCTCCCTTAGTTTGTTATATTTGCCATGGCTTTAACATCAGCGCTAAGCATTTCAATTAAAATCTGTTTGCCAGCTGAATTTTCGTTCGATTTTAGGGATGGGGAACGTAATTGAATATGCATTACAGGGCCGCACACACTGTGTATACGCAACCTAAGCGATGCGACGCGACGCCCAGCTCCTGTATATGCGGAAACTCGTCATTCAACAAATCGTGCACGCCTGCGGATATGCAGCGCAGAATTTCAATAAGCAAACTCGGTAGTTATTGGATAAACAAATCTTTTTGTTTCAGAAAAAAAAAAATTTAGATAATTAGGCTCAAAATAATGCTAGTACCCACCCTATAAAAGGAGATGAAGGAAAAAAATAATGACTTAATGACTGCCAAGTGTAATTGTAATTGTAAAAAGGGAGTGAATGCCATTGAAAATTAATAATTAATAAAATACTTTAAACTTTCAATAAGAATATGCCATTTTGTTAGGTTTACTTGACAATTTGAATATATTATTAAATCATTATTGTGAGAGTACACTATTATAGTATTGTTTTGTATTAATTTAAAGCCCCTTTCACAAGGGTATCGTATTGTCGGCTAATTTATAAGCCTGGGCTCGCTGTCAGCCAACGTTGCAAATCAATAAATATTCTTTGGCTGCAGCCGCGCCAAATGTTGACGAAACGGCCCGCCGGCGAAATGGCTCATTTATGCATGGCTGCGCCTAACCGAACACACAACACACCACACTCAACACACGCCACACTCAAGCACAGGATATCGCTATCGACTACGTATACTTTGTGTGTGAATTGTAATTGGCGTCACTGGGTTTAGTGTTAAGCAAAAAGTATAAATATTTATTTATATGACAGCACGTTTTATACTTTGATTTGTATATTTAATTGTTAATTAATATATTTTACCTAAGGCTTTAGTTTATTTATTAGATTAAAACGATTAATTAAATTATGTAATTAACTGACTAAATGTTCTCTTTTCAAGCTTGATTTGACTAATTACGAAGTTTATATTTATAAAAGAATAAGAATAATCTCTAATAATTTGTTTCCAAATATTTTTAATTTGGTTTAAAAGCAACCACTATTAAGTCCATAAAACTAACTTTTGCTTGTGCTATTATTTTTACAACATTTTCAAAAAATGCAATAAACATATTTTTATTAATTTTGTTAAACCGTTGCCTTGCTATGCAGAATAAAACAAAACCAGTTGCAAACTGTTGGCACGTCCTATATTTTAATTAGGTTTGTTAGAAAGAAAATTCACATAATAAATTTTAATTAAATCGGACAACAACGTATTTGGGACAAGGCATCAATGAGAGGAGTTATTTGCTTGGCACCATTGCAATGCATTGCGGAATGGAATTCAAGCATGCTTAAACCTACATTCAGCTTCAGAAAACTAACTTTACTTACTTTTCCCAAAGCATTTCCGAGCGGATAAATAAGGCTTTATTAAATTTCGTATTGTTCGTGGAACGCTTGAATGATTTATGAATTGATGGCCAGATTGGGTTAAGCGAAAGATTTAAATTAAATGTGAAATTGATTCAGTTCGATTCACTGTCATTCGAAAGTGGGAATATTAATTCATTATAAATTCATCACTCCGCTTGTGGCTGCACAGGGCGTATACGTAATTTACTATCTCATTTATGTCAGAATGTGAGGAATCGGCACTAAGACCCCGTCACCCCATCATCCGCCACTTCGTCATATACAAGTATGGATGTCCTCGAGCCGGCGACAAATCCCCAATCGCATTGCCAAAACCCAACACAAAGGCTGGCATAAAGGAATAAAAACCGAATCGAGCAATCGCTTGCCAAATAAAATGTATATTTGGCATCCAGGAAGAGGGCACTTGGAACAGAAACTGAAACTGAGACGCAGACCCACGACGACACGGCGCGACGCCCAAGGTGAGAGATGCCAAAAGAAAAAGAAATTTAATTTAAATATAAGCACACTGGCGTAATGAAATTTTCACACTTGTGCAAATATTTACCAATAAAACCACCTGGAACGGTGTGCCAACCGGAGGGGCCACGACCATACTCTATGCACATGCCCCGACTTAAGCAGATAAGCCAGACAACCAACCAAAGAGCCATCGAGTGAGTCAGTTCGTGTGGGTACCCGGGGCTCACCGGCTCTGGCGGTGTGTGTGGTGTCCGTATCACTCGGTATCCGCCCCCACATACGGAGAGGAGAGGAGCTGGGCCGGGCCGGGATCTGGAGCTGGGCCCTTCGTGCCGCTCATAAGCCAATTGTTTGCATGGTTTTCATTTGGATGAGTGCAGGACCTGGCTATCCTCCTTCCGGCTGCGTCTTCTCATAAGCTTAATTCGATTTAATGCTCCCGTTTGTGATATAAATGAATCGACGAGATGATGAAAAAGTGGATTGGTTAAAATGTATTGGGAATATCCGAGTAACACTGGGAAAAATCAGACTTAAATCGTATCTAAGTTCTTTTTCTGTTACCAGCATGTCTTGTTGAATGTTTGGCAATAACAAAGATGAACAGCCAGTCGTAAATTTCTCCCAGTGTAAGGCATCGTGCCCATGTGGGTTTTAAGGCGGGAATGCGTTTACACAAAGTAAGCATAAATAAAGGAAACACTGTGTGCTCCTGACTCTCAATTTCAAGGAAACAAGGCAGACAGCGGTGAAAAAAAAACAGGAATCGAATGGCAAGGAGGGGCGGGAGCTGTCATCTATTGCAATGGCGGTCACATTTCCTTACCCCGCAGACACCCCGCACTTCGATCCGCTGTAACATATAATTTTATTTTATTTTACTTCACTTTCTGCACCGTTGTCTTTTGGGATATTGTATTCAGATAAGACATGTTTAATGTATTTTTTCTTGTCGTACAGTAATCGTTTATATTTTGTGCCCGAGCCCGAGCTCAACATGGAGCTGTATCTGAAGCCATAGCTTCGCTTCGGTGTCTGTTCGGCTTCCGCTGCTCCTCCGGCTGCCTTGGATACCTTGTTGCCCATCGACCGCAGTGTGGGTGCACCTGCTATGGAGGGTGTTTGGGTGTGGGTGTGATGCTGGAATAATGTAACTCCTGGGGAATCTCTGTGTGTCAGTTTAGCATAACAAGATATTTCTTTCTCTGCTGGGGTTTTACTTCGCCATCGCTTTTTTGGCTAAAACATGAAATTGATTATATTTACATTAATGTGGCATCAAGTGTTGCCATTGCAAAATTTCTGCTTTTCCCGCTCGCGTTTTCCCTCTTTGCGCCACTAGCCAATTTTATTCTGTGGTTGGTATAAAAGCTTTTTAGATTTACCAAGGGGCAAATATTGACTTGGGTGGATTGCATACATACAAGCAGGTAAGTATTTCTTGTCCTTAAATTAGGGCACAAAACTATCCCTCTGTAATTTGATTGCAGAATCATTGAAATTTTAGTTTGTTAATTAAATCCTGACTTAGCTTACCTACTCAAGACGTTGCTAAACATCTCTAAAACTTAAAAAACTTTGTACAAAATGAAATAAATAAAGTAAGAAGAACAATAATAATTAAACCAAAGTGTGAAGGATTTTTTTCCTAAAACCTATTTATTCTTCTGAGTGTAATCCTTCAGTGAGTTGTCACCGAACAGCGATGTTAGTTATGTTTGCTCCACTCATCGGATAAGTTTGCCCCAATCTTCAATCCGAAGGACCTCACACCCCAAAATAAGGGCCATCTGCTGGCCCGGGCAGGATTCTCCTTCGTGTCTGTGTGTGTTTGTGTCTGGAGCGCATTAAGGAGATGATTGAGTGGATTTGTTGCTCATGGTGATTGGCAACCGAAGCGTTCAAATATGCAATTGTGCAGATAAACATTATTGGCCGACCAAGTGCGGACAGTATTTGGAATACAAGTGTACATAATTCTCTCCATGTGGGCTAAATACTGGTGACCATGATGAGTTTAATAATGATGCTGGTCAGGTAGTGTCGGCATTGGAATTGGCGATGCAACAAATCGATAAATAAGTAGTGTGCATAATTCGTTTGCGATGATATTTGGCTGATTGAATAAGAGACAATAAATGCAATTTGAATACATTTGGGAATATAGTTATTAATGTCTCCTCAAAAGTAAACGGTTGGTTGAAATAAATACATACAATATCAATAATTAATAAGATATTAAGATAATTTCTGTGATAGTTGCATGACAAAAGTTAAATAGTTTGTATTAAATCTCTATCGGGACAAAAAGGAATATTAGGAATTTCTGTGTTCTGAGCCGTTCAGAATTTTCATTCACAGTGTAATTTTGAATAATGTTCTTCTTCCCTTTTCTTTCCACAAACACACACTCCTGAAAAACAAACGCTTTTACACTTTTTACCTCGACTGTCGCCGGAACGGAAAAACTTTTAAAGAAAATTAGCGTCAAAGTTGAATAACAAAGCATGAATAAGAAATCTTTGTGTCACTACTTTGGCTATCCCAGGATGTGGGCTCTGGGACAGGGGAGGATTCGAGGTACTGAGGAGCCCAAGTGAAGTTGCAGTGTCGCCCCAGCGTAAACAAAACTCGTTAAATAAAAGAGCAATTGTACTAACAGCGGCAGTAACAACAACCACAACAAAGAAATGAGTGAGAGAAGGGAACTAAAACGGTTAAGCGGAATATGCAAATACTTGAATGACTTTTTAAAGGTGAAACGGTGCTTAAAAAGCAATGAATGTTCTGTCCTAGTCTAGGGGAAGTTTACCCGCCTTTATATCCCTCCTCATTCCTACCTGGTGAAACTTTGGAATAGTTTTCATCTGCGTTTTTTTCCCCTGTGAACCTACCTGAACGTTTGTCCGCCTCATTGATAGGCACATTCTCAAGGACAATCGGCTCCGAGCGTCCCTTCTGATTGACGCTGTAGACGACCAGATGCAGGGCCGGATGGGCATCCGGATAATAGTCCATGGGGATTAGATCTGGGAGAAAGGGGAAATAATTAATTAATACGCGGATGCTTTACCTGGAGAACAGTAATTAATAATAATTTGCATAGTTTGAAAGTTACACTTGGCGAAAGAGGAAGATCTAGCTGCAGGAATACTAAATAATATTACAACTATTTTCGGATTTAATTCAATGCTTAAAATATTCAGAATTCTTGCGCTTCTATGTTATAAAGATAGTCAGGTCATCTTTGTTCATTAATTTAAAACTTGTAGTGCCGTAGTTGTAACTTCATTAGGCAAAGAGGCATTTAATTAGCACGTCGCGGTGCGAAACTTTGGTCGCATAAAATGAAAACTTCCCTGGGTTCCCTGCGCTGCGTGTGTTTTTTTCCTCCCGCCCTTGGTATTTTCCGATTTTCCGCTTTTCCGTTACGTTTTTCTGGTTATTCTTAATGCGCGCATCAAAAGTTTTGTTTGTGCTCGTGCTCTCCCTCTCTCTCTCTGCGTGCACCGACAGAGCAGAAGCTCATTAAAATGGCAACTGCTGCAGGAGGGGCGCCGAGGTCGTGGCAGGACTAATACTCATATATTGGCAAGCCGCAGGAACAAAAACACTTGGTAGATTTCCCCATCTCCCGCCCAGCTTCGTAGCCCCCAGGAACATCCCCCGATCCAAGCCGAATCGCACAGACAGCGTCGTTAACACGCCTGTCTAACTAATCGTGACTTTACGCTTCGTTTGACTTTGCAAATATCGCTGAATACCCCTTAACCCCTGAGTCATCGATATGGCGCAGGAATCGTGGAATTAGAACAAAAACAAAGAATGCCACTGCATCGCAGGAGCAGGAAGCCCAGAGCTGGGATCAGATCGGCTCGCGCTCCCCGTTGCCAAGTCGCCAACTTTAATAATCCGAAATGTGGCTCATTAACTCGCCTCGTACCCACAGCATCAAATATAATATTATAATTTTCGGTACGTTCTTAAACCCCGTGATAAATCTTGTTTTTTCAACAGTTCGATTCGAATTTTTGGCTCTGCTTCTGGTTTCACTGGCCCTACGGGCTGACCACGCCCTCTGGTTGCTGGCAGCATTCTATTTCATCCAATTCCCCACCTCAAAACGCCATTGGCATAAAAGTTTTGCTGACTAGCTAAAATTCATTACAACAAAACAGGCAACAGCATGTGCCGGCAATGGTTTAGGGGCTGGCTAGGTGGCGGCGGGGGGAATGAGAGGCTGGCAGCCTCAACTAATTAATCTGCGTAGAGCTGGCTGACTGGCCAGGCTGCACTGAGCAAATACTTCATTATTTTGCATTATAATAATTTTCTTGGGTACGAATTGAATAGGAAAAATAAGCTATTTTTATGAAATTATTGGAGAGTGCTGTTGGTATTATTTAAATTTTTATTTATCAAGCTCAGTCACTTATATTCTCTCAATTAAAATCTTATGAAATCCTATTTACTATTACTAAATAAAAGCGAATACCTGATATCTATAGTTTTGACTTAAATTATATACCCCTGCTATTTTTTTCACTGTGTATTTATCCTGAATACCGTCCCTATTTCGTTCTTGTCTTGAAGCCAACGCGCAATTTTGCCAGCTCAACTTTTTGCTCAATTTGTTACTTTGATTTGTTTTTGTTTTTACTGTTTGCCACCATCCTTGTTGCCCCTCCTGTTGTTGTTGTTGTTGTTGTTTTCTTGCTCTTGTTGCCGCTCTGGCCGCCGCATAAAAGTCAAGTCTTTAGTTTGCGGCTTTCGCCGAGCACTGTAAATATTGTACCGCCAACACCCTGGGCCTTGTGATTTCTAAGCCAACCTCATTTAAATATAATAATACATAAGCATCGTGTAATAAAACATTGCTTCGGGGGCCTGTGAGAATCTGCGGAAATATTAGATTTCCTCGAACCATTACCAGGGCCAAGCAATTGAGTTTAAGGCCAACAAGCGGACTATCTAAGCAATTTAAATCCTTGGGAATTTAATTTCAAGTGCGAGGCATGGACAAGGAAATGTAAAGCGATAGCTTAAATCGGACAGAAGGCCGTCAGTGGAAAAATGTTCACAGTTTGCAGTCGAATTTCTTTATATTTTTTGTACTTGTATATAATAGTTTTGATATTTATATTTATGTCTTATTGATGTGACTATTGTTTTTGAATCCTTTTAAAAGTCTTTAGAGAATTTACTTACTAATTTCAGTGCAAATAGTATCTTGAAAGGAAAACTAATATAATAATACAATAGCATTTTTGCAGCTTTTTCTTTTAAACTTAACTATATTAGTTAACACTTTCATTTATTTATTATCACTTTCATTTATTGTACGATATACCAATTTTTATTCGATTAATTTAATTAATTAACCTACCTGACAGATCGATCCTAAATACCGGCACGTCCACATAGGTGCTGCTCATATTCAACCTGAGCTTTTTGGTCTTGGAATCGTAGGCCTCCAGGAAGAACTGCTGCTGCAGGCCGCCATCGTAGCCGGGCATGCACTCCAGTTCCATGGTGGAGTAGATGATGTTGTCATAGTTGTCGAAATTGATGGTTCCGCCGCCCGGTCCGTACACATCGTGTCCGGCCCCCACCCCAGCTGCTGTCCCGGAACCACCCAGCAAGCTCTGGGTAACGACTCCGTTGCTAAAGCTATACTCCATGCGTGAGTAGTCGAAGTGCGGCTGCTGCCATTCAGCTCTGGTTTTGGTTTTGGTTTGGGTTTTGGTTTTGCGAGGTGGTTCCGTTGGCTTTGGCCTGGATGTGGCTGTTGCCATTGTCGTTGTGTCGGAAGTAGAGAGGGCCACGCTGGCCACAAAGTCATCATCGCTGACATTGTACATATCATCGTCATCGCCCGCCTCCTCCTCCGCGTCGACAGTGTCCTCGAGCGACTCCAGGTCCAGTTGTTGTTCCAGCGACAACATGTCCTCGTGTTGCTGTGACTTGCCATCCGCCTCCTCGCCCGCCTCGTAATCATCCAAATCGCCTGGACCGTCGGCCAAATAATCGGCATCGGTGGCCAGCTGGGCAACGTCTTCATCCAGGTCTGCAGAGTCATCGCCAGCCGTCTCCTCGTCCTGCGGCTCGCCATCATCGGCTTCTGTGTCAGCATCCATCTCTGCCCCATCATCATCATCATCGTCATCGTCGTCATCGTCATCGTCGTCTCCAGCGCCATTGTCATTGTCCCGGTCAGCATCCTTGGAGTCCTCCTGCCGCTTAGGCGTTGCCTTGCCCTGCACCCCAGTTGCTGCTGCAACTGCGACTTGCGACGATGTTGCTGATGAGGCTGCAGCTCCTGCTGCTGCTGCTGTTTCCTTAACATCGTTGCAGCTAATTGGTCCTGCTGGCTGGTTGCTTATTTGCGGGGCATTCGGCGGCAGCAACTGTTGCTGCTGCTGCTGCTTCGTCTGTTTGTCAGCCATTGTTAAGGACTTGCGAGCCCGCTTATTGTTGCCGCTGGTGCTGAGAGCCACGTCCTTTTCGATTTGCAGTGATGCCGTGGATGTGGCCGCCAATGAGGTGGCCGCAGGATCGGAGGATAATGACGCCGATGTCGCTGCCGCTGCCACAGTTGCTAAGATGTCGCTTGACGCCAGCCGCTTTCTTCGCCTCGAAGTTGCATAATGATGGATTGTATTGCCGTTGTGCTCGTTTGCTCGCTCCTGCTCCTGCTCCAGCTTCAGCTTCAGCTTCTGCTTGTGCTTCTGTTTGTGCATGTTTTTCTGTCGCTTATTAAAATACTTTGCTGGCAGTTTGCCATTGTTGCTGCTCGGGTTGTTACTTTTGCCGTTGTTGTTGCTCTGCCTCTTGCTGTTGTCGTTGCCTACATGTGACATTGATAAATTTGATTCTGCTGGCTTCCGCTGGCTTGTTATTGATGCTCTCAGTCGGAGCTTGTTGCCTGCATCCAGCTGATGCTGCTGCTGATACTGCTCCTGCTGTCCTGGGAGTCTCTGCGGGATTTGGCTGGCTCGCCGCATCCGCTGCTTTTTCGATCCATCAGGTTTGCCATCAGTGGACTTGCCAGCAGTGGCTTGCTGCTGCTGTTGCTGCTTCCTCTGGCGCTGCCTTTCGATGGCCGCCAATGTCTGCGACGGCGTAAACGAGGTCCGCTTCTTGAGGCGCTGCAATTGCTGCTGGCTGAGCTGCCAGTTATTAGATTTTGCCTGGCCAGCGCTTGTCTTCCCCCTCATATTTTTATTGGACGCATTGTTCCGGGCCGTGGCATTGTTGCTCCTGCCACTCCCGCTACTGTTATTGCGCTCACGTACGTACTCCATGTGCGGGTAATTCGACTCGTGTCTGCCGTATTGTGTGGGCAGAATTTGATTGGCGTGCATTGTCGTCTGGTTCGATGAGTTCAGCGAGGCGGAGGTCACCACATACGGCCGGAGGGTACAGTTCCGCAGGGCCCCGGGCTTGGCTGAGGGGACGGAGCAGGCGAATAAGTAATCAGTGAATGAGTTGGTAATTAATATAAAAAATGTGTAAGAAATAACAAATCAGTGGAGGCTATAAGAAGAGATCACAGCATTTCCATGACTCCTCTCTGAGCTCGATCTCACCTGCTGGCACCACCTGAAACACACACGGCTCCGACTGCTTGCCAATCGCATTCCGGCCATAACAAGCCAGTGTTCCATAGTCGCGTTCTCCCTTGGGCGTATAGATCAGCTCGCTGACGGTTTCCACTGCGGGTAAAGGGGGGAAAACAGAATACACGTGTAAATTGCAATTCAGTCTCGGCGCTTATTAAATTGGCCTTTTCGGCCAAGTTAAATGAAATAAGTTCTGCTTGCCCAAGCAACTCAGTCAAGCCAACTGGGATGGCATCAGATAATCTAATTTACCACTATGTGAGTGCTGGTGGTAATGCTGGTTCATACACACGATATTGATAAATGTACCTCCGCCCACCTCTTTGACCTCCCTGCGAAATGTTAATTTCGCTCAGGCGCAAGCACATGGAAGTGCCTCTCCTCTAATTGTGCACCCGGGGCAGGCTCTAAATGTGCATACCATATGATATGCCTATGAAGTATTAACTGGGCCACAACTGGAGATATTTTGGTATGAAATCGTCTCACGAAAAGAAGGTATTTTTTTGCAAAACATTTGTATGTTATTCTAGTTAGTGATTCGAATTGTAGAATGTATTGTACTTAAGTCGTTACAATTAATAAAATGGCTTTCGATATTTTTATATTCCCCATTTATATCTCTCTAGGAAACAACATATACCCCTACTTTTCTACTTACCATAGCTCTCGAAGTGTGTTTCATTGGACTCGACGACGGTGCGCCTTACATCGCTGGTAGTGGTCATGGTGGGGTCCTGGATGGTGGCGTAGTGACCCGAGGGCACCTCGAAGTGCTCGCCGCTGGTGGAGAAGGTCCATTCGAAATCGATTTCAGGCGGATCTGAGTTGACGCGACAGGGTATGGGCACGGCCTCCTCCAAGGAGGCGCCAATCACGGTGATGGTGCTGCTGCTGCAGACGGGCGCATCTGTTGGCGACACAATTGAGAGATCGAATTCAGTGGAGGAGCAGGAGGAGCCGAACGAAATGCAAAATAATGAGCAGCTGCAATAGTCCGATTGTTCTCTGTCTAAATCAAGTATTTATATTGCAAAACATTGTGCTGACAGTAGTCCGGTGGAATGGGATCTCGGTCTAAATTGACAGCTTAGATTTTCAATTTAAGCACATCGAGCAGCTGGCTTTGAGACATTGAGCAGGTATGAGTCTGTTCAGGCTTTGATTTAATGTGTCTTTAATTTGCAATAGAAATGGATTGAGAGTATATGGAAATAATTGTGAGTATAAGCTACAATTAAAACAAGATACTTTTCAGATTCCTTTGAAGTATTTTTTCAGCGGCATAAACTGATTTAGTTTAAAAGTTTGTCAATAATTTCCAAAACGTATTTCTAGGTTTCGAACTTTAACTTCTGTTCATGCTTTGATTTAATGTGTCTTTAATTTTTAATATAAATGATGTATCTTGCATGATTGAGATATAAAAATAATTTAAGTAACTACAATTGGATCAAGATACAGTTGTGATTCCTTTGAAGTATTAGTCTGCTTAATAAACAGATTAAGCTTAGAAGTTTGGCAATAATTTGAAAAATGTATTTTTATGTTTTGAACTTGAACATTGACTGAAAATATTGATTCATCGTTTTAAGTTCAATTTAAATTAATTAGTTAAACATTTGTGGGTGAGCTTTAAGTCCCCTTCCTATTTTATTCCCACTCGCGGTTAAAAGTTTAGGCCCCGACTCTCCCCTCCACTTGACTCATGATTTATTCAAAGTAAACTCATTCTCCGCTTTTTGGTTACAAACGATTGAACTTGAAATTTTCTGTCATACACGCGGCATGCCAAAAATTTCCATCTTCCCCCACGCACACGGCCCGGCACACGACGGAGGAAAAAGAAACTTTTGCTAGCAACTTTTGAAAACTGCGCCAAGTGTGCGATGTGCGTCGCATTCTGTTCCTTGTTTGCCTTGTGGCAACGAAATTCTGGCATAAACAACCCCACAACACGGCCCAGGACATGGCAACAATAAAGACAAGCAGCAGCAGCAACCACATTAGACACACACGCAGGCAACACTCTAAGCACCTGGAGGCATTTATTACCAAAAGCCATAACACTTTTTGTTGCTTTTTATTAAAAATTATTTGAAAAGTTAGTGTGTGTCACGGGCGTAAGCAGTGAATTTTGTAATGAGTTTGCATACAAATATTTAAATCTGGGGTGGCAGTGAGATGCCTAAACTAAGTCGAATATCTTGATCGGTTGCTCGGGAAATGTTTAACACTATGTTGTACGGAGGATAGAGAAGTCTTGTCAAGTAACTGAACTGAATAATAACATTTCGAGTTGGAAACAGTGAGGAAACATATACTGAAGCCAATTAAATTCTGTAATGCAAGTACATATATGAAAGGTTTGCAGAATATCCAGTGTCTAGTGCTTTCTAGTCTTCAGTTTTACTTTTCATTTTTATGTTTCACTCTTTGTTGTTTTACCTTCGCCCGCAAAGCCCTCGTTGTTTCACATCCTTCTTCATTTGGTTTTCATCAAAAATGTCGCTGGCCCTTTGCGGGAAATACAATGCCCAGGTTGAGGCAATTCCTTGGGGCGCTCGGTGCAGTAATGGATGGTCTTGCATCTTGCAACGCTACTGGGCGTGAGCCCGAGCCGCGAATTCTTCATGGCCAGCAAACCAATTAGATGGCCGAAAAGGGAGATGAAAGCTTGTGGTATTGTTTGCCGAGCAGCGAGGCTGCCAGATGGAATTTCGCGAGAAATTTGAACTCAGGTTTAAGGCCATGCAAATTGGACAGAGTACGACTGCCGGGAATCTGCGGCATAAGTACGCTGTTTCGGATTATTGTAAACATTAAGGAGGAGATAAGGTTCAGTTGACTGCTCCATTTTATGATCCTAGGGCAATGCTGGGAAATAAATTCTAACCCACTCGTAATATTTTTATGACAGCGTCAATTTCCCAATCGTAGAATGTCAATTTTAACGTTTGCTGATTAATTTCTGGCGAGATAGGAGCCAGCAGCGGGCTGCCATAAATCAATTTATCTCAATCATAGCCCCACAATAAGGCTGCCCCACCCCCGGACCTGCCCTGCACTCCCTTCCACATCCAATCAACCATCAATCCATTCACCCATCTGTATGTAAATGTTTACGTGGCGTATGCGCGATGCTCGTGTAAACAATCCGCGTAGTATTTGCACAGCAGTCGGTGGCGATGGCGGTGTATCCTTGCACATTGTACTCGTATTTACTTTCAATTATCGTAATTATCAAAAAGGGTAACGGAGCTGGGCACTGGGTGCTCTGCTTTCGATAATGGCAAGGCAGTGCAAACGTTTGCTGATGTCTTCGTTTTGCGCTTTCTTTATACCACTGTTGTTTCTCATTCAGTCTCGATTCCGATTTCGATTTCGATATCACATCCCCCGGTGCTGATGCTGCGCAAATTTTGCTTTCAATCAGTTGTAGCTACTTATTTGAGTTTGGGCCTGGGAAATCGGTGTATCCCAGCCAATTTAATTTGGAATCTGCTTGGCGAGGCGCAAAAAACGGCTGTAATTACACATTTGTTTGGGTTCGATCCCCTAACGATGCTGACTTTGTGCTATATTATTTAAATAACATTCCTTGGCCGTGAAAATGGAATATTACATCTGTGCAGGGAAGCGCATGAATCGCAGATAATTACTTGTTTTTAGTTTAATAACCTGACCAGGGAAAAGCGGGCTTAAATTGCATCAAAATATTCATTTTCCGGGCAATTAATTAAATAATATTCGTTAACCTGGCTGTTTGCGTGTGGGAATATGATAATTTTTTGTCGAATTAAATATGCAAAATAAAAATTGAATTTTCCCCCAATACATACACCTGCATAATGGATGCGTGTGTGAGTGCTCACCTGACCCACCTGACCGGCGGCCTGTCGGTGGTCGTTCGCCTGACCTTACCCGTAATTATAAATGGCTTAATAATGACTGTGGGTTTCAATAATAAAAGCAGATCATTCATTTTTATTACCCACCCTGACACGTTGAGTTCTGGGGCTAAACTTTGACCCCTGTTGCCCACCCACCGTTGGCAACGGAATGTCCGGACGGATACTTTATGAAAACATATGCATATTTATGCACAGGCAAGCACACAAAGGCACAAACATTGTGCTCGGTATTTAAGCGTCATTAATTATTTAGAAATACAGTCGGAAGTAAATGCTCTATAACGGTAATTGAGACATTTTCAATATGTGGACCCACAAAGGCTCCGAGCAACGTTTATCGGTCGTTTATTTTTGTGTTGTCACCCGGTGAATACGTCGTCCCACAAGCTATAATTACATACTCTTTCGGTCCCGAAAGTGTGAAAGAGGGCCAATTGCAGCTATAAAGTTATATACATAGTTGGGCAATATAAACTCACATCAAATCTGAGCTGTGACAATTAGTAATCAATTGAGTTAGCATTTGTTTGTCTACAATTTGCACCTGCCCGGCTTTCGGCTAAGTCAGGACCAAATGGTAATTGGGGTCCATTAATATGGCTGGGAAGGAGTCCTGGGAACCTCCGCAGGTGACCGATATACAAATTTATACAAGGAACAACGATGGCTTTACTAATTTGACCTGGAATTTGGTACTTTTTATTGTCAATGCAGTTTTATTACCTGTCTATATTTTTATATTACATTTACTTTACAAAAAATGTCCCATTTATGACGGGTTTTGAAATGAGAGATTTACTCGACTCTGAATGGTTTTGATTTGTGTGAAAATCAAAATTAAATTTTATTTTCGAGTGCCCTGAAGTACCGTTCATGGTGTGATATGATAACTAAGTTTATAATATTTAATATATATCATAAGTGCACCAAGTGTGGTGTTTTTAATTACTTTCCAATGATCTAAAAATATTGTTCATTTCATTTTCAATGTGTTTTGTTTATAGTCAATCTGCAGAATTATTAGGTTGTTTTTATAGAGTAGCTGGACACATTGCAGACCTTGGTTGTAGTAAAAATTTTTAAATTTGCCTTCTATTAAAATACAAACTCAGAATAAATTCTTCAGCTTAAAAGTAACATCAAAGTTGTGTACTGAGAAAAAAAGGATATTACGAGTATAAAGGGCTGAGATAAAATATCAGAGATGAATCCTGATGAGGAAGAGGAAGTACCCCTCTGAATAAGGAAATACTTTCAATTATGCTTCTTGACTTGTACATGATCTTTGTGTATTTTTGGCTTAAGGGCGTGTTGTGATTTAAATTATTTAAAACATAAGAATAATCTGTTTCTAAAAGGAAAATAGTAACCGAGATATACTTTAAATTAAGCATTAATTTCTTTTAATGTGGAAACATTTTTGAAACGATTCTAAATAAAAATAAAGCTTGACTCTCCATTCTATTTAATTGTGAGTAGATTTAAAGTTGTATAATTTTATTCAAGAAAATACACAACACCTTATTTTTATTTTAAGTAAAAAATTACTCTCCAAGTGATTTTTCTCTGTGTGACGATGTAAATGGATGACAGTGGAGCGGGACAATATAGATCCGTTGCATTGTGCATATTACGGCTTTTTGCACAAAATATTTGCTGTCATTTTAGCATACTTTAGTTTTTGGACATTGTTGCTGGCCATCCTGTGTGTTCGACGTGGCAAGGGGAAATGCGGGGCGGAGGGAGGTGCGTTCGGTGTAAGGATATTGTGCGATTTTGTCAAGTGCACTGCCGCTGCTGCTGCTGCAGTTTGTTGTTATTGTGGCCAACATTTTTGCATGTGGGGGCGTGGCTCATCCCAGCTATTGTCGGGCGTGCGGTACAGAATAAATGTGTAAATGCGGCTCTGTGTGTGTCTATTTGCGCATAAATTTATGCATATGTATTTTTAATGCTCCGCTCCACTGACATCAACTGTCAGCATAATTTTTGTGCACATTTTGTCGGTCATTTTTGGCATATTTTTTGGTAAATATTCCCGGACCTAAAACGTTGTGGCTTTCCCATATGCGATATTCAATTTGCAATCGATGAACTTTGTAAAGATTCTTCGAATTATATTATAAACTTACATCTTATTCTCAGGTTGACCGGAGCTGACTGCGTTTCCCCGCGATCGTTGGCCGCCGAACAGGCGTAGTATCCCGAATGGACGCGACCCACTCGCTGCAGGACCAAGGAGCGCGTGGAGATGATGATGCCCCAGGAGACATTCTGGGTGACGGGTTGACCCTACGAAAAAGAAATGAGTGGGTGTTAATTTTGATGAGTAAATTAGTTCGCAAAAAACCTACATCATGCGACCACATAATGCGATGCTCCTTGGGATTGGACTTGATGTGGCACTCGAAGTACACGTCGTCGCCCTCTTTAATGTCGTCCGGACGCAAAGTGGAGCCCAGCGACAGGGTGACCTGCGGCGGATCTGAAAATCGCAAAAAAAAAACGCGACTCGTTAATGGTTAGGTTTCCATTTTAATTGCTTTCGCTAATATGGAAATTCTGGTCGCCGCGCAGCGCTGCTCTTTTTTATATTCAAATTACCGCGCCGAGCGAGGTGGAGCCTTGCCATATAAAATAAAGAATCGAAAAATATTATTGCATAATAAAACGTTGCGCCGTTGTTGTGTCGTCAATCCGCAGAGCGGGAGCGCAGCCCGTAAAAGTTAACAACGCATCGACGGAACCGCGGCATAAACCGCCGTTCTGCCAGGCATGCCGTGCCTCGTCATGCCATGCCGATCCGATCCGCATCCAAACAGGCTAACCAATGAGTATGACAGAAAATTTTTAAATTAAAACCGCTCTCGTTGCCGCCAGCAACGCCCCAATATCAATGATGGGTCGTATAAAATATTTAGTGTTTTCCCCGTCTGCATTTCGCTTTTTTATATTTTTTACAGCATCATGATTGGAAGGAAGTAACAAATTTGAAGAGTTATGGCTCTAAGAAATGCCCGAGAAGGGGTTAACCAGACGAGGGTAAAGCGTGAAACATTTGCTTTCATGTAGTTTCTATCGCGGAAAATAGAAATCACGGAGTTATGGCACCCATAACTTCATTCTCCGCGCTCAAAAGCTCGGATCCATTAGTAGCTTAACCTATGTCTGTTAATCCTCTAAAGGAGATTTCCTGCTTGTGTATTTGTAATTTAACATTTTCGACATGCTTTGAGAGTTGAAAAACTTTCTCTTTCCTTTAGTTAACAATTTACGCGCTTTGACATTCAATATTTATGAAAACATTTCGCATACATAGCTGGGGATCTATGCGAGACTTTAAAATTCAATAAATTTATGATTATTTCAAGGGAATGAGTAACTAACCAAGAGGAATACTTTAGTGGGGGACGGCGAACTGACGCCATTTTGAGTCCCTTTGAAGCCCAAGAAGGGGCGAGTGCTGTTGATTTTAAATTGATAATCATATAAAGTAAAATTTATGACATTTTGCCGGCAACAAAACAGACAACAAATTTTTTTGCCAGCTTTTTTATGGCCGCGCTAAAAGTCAGTGGAATAAATATTGACATATGAGGGAACGGCTTCATACTGGGCCAATTCCAATGTGTAGTATGTATGTAAATAATGTCATATAATTTAGAATTATTCGCACACGCGACTGTGATTTGTGCGCTGCGGAGTAATTTTTTATGACCTAGCCGAAGAGTATTAGAATTTGAACTGAAAATTAAAGACGCTTACTTACTCAAATAAATAACAAAATTGTATAAAGAAATAAGCTTAATTAAAGCCTTAATTATTGATTTCCATCTCAAATCTAGGGCTTTTTCTACTTTATTTTGTAAAATAAACGTTCCACTTACAGATGACATTCATCATGAGCGAGTCCTCGATGGCCGAGTTCTGTAGCCTTGGATTGGAGCCCTCGCACTTGAGCATCGTGCCGTCGTCCTCGGGTTGTGGATAAAACGTCAACGTGGATATGACTCTACCATTGCCCTGACTGGTCGACAGCTGGTGGGCGGGATGAGGGTGAGACAAGGTGGAATCGATTAGAAAAATGCCCGGTGGCCGGCAACCGGCAGGTGGATTGGGCGACTCATAAATAAGAGGAAGGTCGTGTCGAAGGCGGTGCCAAGATTGAGTTAGAGTCGCCGGAGGAGAGCTTACCATGCCACGTTTGAAGGGCCGATTATTCTGCGTCCATTTGATTTCCGTGTCCGGCACCGAGCCGGCCACAATGCAGGTGAGATTGTACTGCGTGTTCGAGGCGAAGACCTTCAACTTATTGGTTAAATTGACTGATGTGGGTTTGACTGTGGGTGGTTTAAGGTATAAGAAGATTAGCCGTGACTCGCCATATTGACTCGCACTCGGCGGAGTGGGTCCACTCACGTAGCATTTCGATGCGGATGCTGCGCTCTACGGGCGCCACCAGCTTCGTGTTGGAAGCCTGACACCGGTACGTGTTGTTCAGGGCGGAGCGCGAGATTTGGGCCACCTCCAGGCGGTTGACGGTCACATGACGGCCCATGGAGACCCCGCTGCCCGCCTCCAAGGTGCGAGTTCCGTTCAGCCAAGTCACCGTTGGCTCCGGGCGGCCTGTGTGGGCAATAAAGAGCATAGTTCACAATTATTACTAGCAAAAAAAGCGAAGGATTCATATCGGGCTTATGTTAAGATAGAAATATATTAATATGTAAAAAATCCAGTAAAGTTACAGAGAGGGTTACTTTATGTACGACCGTTACGGGTACGATTCCGGCTACTCCCTTTACAATTTAAATTCAAATTTAAATTAATATTTAATGCATAAAATAATTTTACATTTCTGCTCCAAATGTTTTTTGCTACTTGCCGGCCCCCGCAAACTTTTCCACTCATGCATTATTAACCCGCCAGCCCTGCGTCTAGCAAGAGAGTTTTCCCAGGGCGGTTTCCTAACGGAAGCGGCGTGACCACAGAGCCGCGTTCGAAAATTTATGACCGAAAAAAAGTGAGGGAAACTTTCAACATTTTAATGATAATGCGCATTTAGCAGTGTGTACCCAAGGCTTTTAAAAAAGGCTTAGCCAGCTTAACTAGCAAAGTTGGGCATGGTCGGTAGATGGATGGACCAGGCAAGGGGCGAAGCTGCCGCCAAACGCATAAGCGTGAATATTGAATTAGTTGGTTTTGGGGAAAGTTGTCGGGGACAGGCTATGCTGATGACCCTGGATGGAAAACAATACTGACGGCAATGGGGTAGATTAAAAAGGCAAATTTGGACACATATTTATGCGATTGTAAAGCGGATTAGTGTATCACAAAGCTTTGGCCAGCGCAGCATTCAATTTGCAATATATCAAAATATTAGGCCCTAATTAAAAGAGGATTTACAAAATGATGATATATGGGAAACCATTTTCTAAAAATATGTATTTTAAATCATTTTAAAAGCTCCTAAGGTCTAAATTGCCACTTTATGTTCAAAATACATTTGATAAGCCATTAAAATTAAAAGAAATATTGAGTCAAAAGCAGACAAAGTGCTGAGAATCTTAATAACTTCATTCATTTGTTTCGTTTAAAAATAAATGAATAAATCCTGTTTTGTTGCTGATGAAATGACTGCAGTTAAGGCTTTAATTAATCATATATGGAAGTTAAAACCCCATTCTTACCTGTCCGAAGTGTAAATACTAGTTTAAGAGAATATGACTTGGCCATATTTCTGAGTGGCCATCGATTTACTCTTCTGAGCGGTGAGTTGTGAGTACTCGATGCACTTTTCGGAATCCGGCAGTTCGGCATTTCGGATTTCAATTGAAATTCTGCAATCACTTTTTCGCTTTGCTCGGAGAAAGTGGGAGGGAAAGGCATTCGGCATTTCACTCACTCACATATCAAATGTACGAAAATATTTTTAATCCGTTTAAGTGCCCAAAAGCTCGGGGCCCCGGGCTGCCTACCTCTCTCCCTTGGCCCAATGCCAATGGGTTTGCCTTGGTTTGGGCCCATTAAGTGAGCCAAGTGAATGCGGCGGAAATGAGCAACAATAGCAACAAGCAGATGGGGGATTGGCAAGATGCACACAGCAAGAAAAACATGGTACACTTGACACTATAAAAGTTAATTTATTATAGAAATGTGGAAAAATATCTCATTTCTAATTTTCAGGCCTTGCCTTTGTCGAACTGTAGAACTGTTAAGTCCTAGCGTTTTAAAAAACAATTTTCTGTAATCGAAAGAAAATTGTTGCATGAAAAATCGTATTGTGTATTTTCAGCAAGCAAGCACATATGTGCAATTCTATTACCATTTTTCTCTCAGTGCATTGGGTCCATAAAGACGAGCTGGGTATTTGGGGGTGAAGATTGGCGGGTGAAAGTAGCTGATAGCTGGAGTGTGGACTTGGGAATTTACTGCCCCGACTCAGCCAGAATTGTGGCTGATTGCAAAGGATACTCTGCGACAATAAGCCAGCAAGGATACACGCACACACACACACACTCTCGATTCCCCGAAATGTGGACAGGATGGGAATGCAGAGATAATAGACAAATAACAGTTTCCCTGCGGCATTTAGCTGACTTTCACCCACCCCTCCAGCCCCCGGCTCCTACACCCAGTTCATTTCCCTTCTTTTCCACCCGCAACAAGGCCATCCCCCCTGCCGCCCACTTCCTTTGTGTAATGAAGACAGCGCGCGTTTGCCATTTGCTAAGCCATACTTACGCTTGTTGACAATTGCTTGCCGGACAATGCTCCTCCGGACCTGGAGCCGGAACTGGAGCTGGGGGCCAGAAATATGCAAAGGACTGCGGGATCTGCAAACTGGACACAATGGATAAACCGGGCCCCTTTTATGGGGGCATGCCTAGATTAGCTTTTTATTGCCGGTATTAATTGCTATTAGTCGAAGTTAATAAACTTGATAAAGCAATTTGGCATTTGGCGTTTATTGTGTTCCGGGGGCTATGATTAGTGGCTGGCCATAAAAATGGCGTCAGGATTTGCATTAGCTTTAATCAGGACCCGCAGCGACTCGGCCCTCCATCATCCATCCAATCCTGTGCCGGCACAATTCCTCACCATTGCTCCGACGACGCCATGTGGCGTTGAAATTGCGATATTAGTTAATTTGGCTTTCAGCCCTCCCCTCACCCGCTGCAGGAGCCAAATGAAATACGAGCGTGCAGTGCGGTCTCGTAGAGAGCTAACCAATACACTGGAAAATAAGTCCTTTGAAAATCATAGAAGTAACTCCAGTCGGCAAAGTTTAAGGGATTTTCTTAGGTTTAATTTTTAAACAAAAATTTAGATGGAATAAACCAATGTTCTATTGAATATTAGCTATATTTAATTGTAATATATATTATTTACATTTCCCCAAGTGCAACTCCGAGCTTGTGTGCAAAATGTTGTATACGAATCACTGGCACTGCCAGAACGGTGCCACCTGCCAAGAAGCGTGTCGCTCAGCAGGTGTCAAAAGCGAGTGTTGTCGTCGTAGTTTCACGTTTGCCACCATCCCCTGCATCTGCTCGAACCCCTTGAGCCCCTCTGAGCCCTGACTCCCGGACGGACTGGCTCTTTGCCTCATTCACATGCGGTTAGTCAAAGCAACGACGTGACGTTCAGGTGCCAAAGCAAAGCCAAGGCGCAACTCAAATCCTTTGGCAGCACAATGCTGCACGTGAACGGTGGCAGAAGCATGCAGCTGTGGCTGTGGCAGCAGCCCGAAATTCATCCACAAGCACCACCTGCATGCCAGCCTGCCTGCCTGCCATTCGAGAGGTGTGTCGAATAATGAGCTAGCATTTGGCAAGAGCGCCGAGAGCCGACTAGCACAAAGCCAGGGATCTTGAGCTGGAATTAGGCCACTATTTTGGCCTCTTTAGGGTTCAAGGATCTACTAGCTTTAAACTAAATCTTTATGATTCTTGATTGTTTTTGAAAGGCTCTTAGTCAGCTTCTTAATGTCAACTTCTTCAGCCCAACGTTCAATGAACTGTGTCCTGTCTGTAATTATTAACTAATTCCTCTCTCACAACGGACTTGAAAACTTTACCTTGTATCACTCCCCGAGTGCTAAATTTCAACTTAAAGGTCTGAGAAAAAAAAGAAAAAGCTGCTCGCAAATCGGGCTGCTAGTTGACATGGAAAATGCCCGGGGTGTGTGCCGAAAATATTGTTGTCAGAAAAGTTAATGATTTATAATGCTGATGTCGGGGCATTCGTCGTCGCCATCGCCGGTTCCGTTGGGTTGAGCTCGCATTCAGTATCCATGGGGGCTCAGTCATGCGAGGAGGCACCCTCAAGCCAGAGCCAGAGCCAGAACCAGAGCCAGAGCCAGTCAGCCAGTGAAGCGAGCAACTTGTACAAAAATTTTCACACTTGCCAGTAGAAAAAGCGAGTGAAAATTTTAGGGGATGCGGTCGATAGGGGGAGGTATGGGGAGCTGAGCTTCTCCGTTCACCTTGGGGACCTCTTTAAAGATTTACGATGCCGCATATGCCTACAGGTCATGGCTTGGCCAATGGATGTGGTGGCGTGCACAACAAAAGCACGCTCAGACGCTGGAAAATTGTTGCATTTTCCTTTGAAAGCAAACTGGCACTGACAGCGCAGACGATGTTGTCGGTGTCTGCGGGGCGGCAATGTCACCGCAGACTTTGACATACATTTATTTTTATTATTTACGATGACTTAGCCAGCCTGTCCTCTGTCCCCCGTCCTGTATCCCTCATTTCTCGCCCACAGCCTCCTCGGTCACGGCTGGGGCCTATCTGAAGCTTTTCATCTTTAATTCTTTAAATAGACTGACAGGGTCGAGTGGAAAGGGATGTGAACAGGGTCTCTGGTTGCACCGAAAAAAATGCATATTATATTTTGGGTGTTCCAAACTTAAATTTTAGAGACATTTATCACTCATAGAGCAGGAAATTAATTTCATTTTGGTTTTTGTTTCATGAATTACTTTGTGGTGATATGCTTATTTGCAGCTTTTCTGTAGGCCAGCGTTTACGTTTGAATGTCGTGTCATGAGCAATTTAAATTTGTTTTGGCAAAAAATCAAATAATACCTGAAAATGCATAAAACTAAACAAACGAACAGAAAAATAGTTAAGCAAATACATAAATAATGTATAAAACAAATGCGATTTGCCGGTAGCGGGAGTGTTAAGTCGCACATCAATATTGGCTTTCCACAAATAACTGAGAGAGATATGCAGGTGTTGAAAGTCCTCGCAGCTGGGACAGGGCGTTGCCGTAAAGGCTTTTAAGTTTAGCAAAGAGCTCAATAAAATAACTTTAAGCTGGATATTGCCAGGATTCATGAATAAAATATGTTAAATCCCCGTACTCTGTGTTAAAATAATTACCTTTTATTTAGTAATACTTGCTTACGTTGTTTTAAATACATTTCTAATTAGGGATAGTTTTAGGTAGAAAATATGGTACAGGACGGTACGAATCTAATTTCTTTCTGTGCAAAACTGGAATCCGTTGCGTTTCTGTTCCGACCTTTAGAGCTTGATGGCCTTTTGTCTGAGTGCCGCATTTATGTGGCAGAGTGTACGTGTATGCGCTGGTGTCGTTTATCATGATTTACTTACCGCCACGCACTTCACATGTCAACACAATATTATCGCCCTCGAGCAATGGACCCACAGCGCCGGCAACATCGCGACCGGAGGCATCGTACACGAGTATTTGGTGCGGAGGAACTGCGGAGAGAGGTGTGGATATGATGTTACAAAAAGGATGCACTAAGAACAGAGAATTTCTAAGGGGAAACTTGAGTAGTATTGATAAGTTCTATCACATTTAGGGCCAGATTTCTTTAAATTTCATTCAGTTGAATTCGTTAAATCGAGTTCTGAAAAAAATCTACAGAGTCTTTGTGGTTCCTTGACCCAGCATTTCTCTGAGTGTGCTCCACAGAGCTCTCCTTAATGACAGTCCACTGACTTTAGGGGGTTACTTACCAATGACCGTTAAATTAATTCTATGATTACGCGTGGGCGAGTTCTGGAAGTCGACGCGGCAGCGGTAGACCTGTTGAGAGAGTGCAATAAAAAATACACAATAACATAGAGCACTTTTCGGGGCCGGTAATGGTCCGTTTTGAGCCACTTACGCCCTCGTCATCCAGTTGAATGTTGTCCACCGATAACTTGGCCGGCTGCTGTCCGGTAACAAAATACGCACGTGGCCCAAACGAGTTGGTGTCCGACCAGTACAGGGCCTTCTCGAAGGGTCGTCCTCGCACATCGAAGCTGTAACGGATACGGGAAAAACAGTCGGAAAATGTGTTAAAAGTTGCCTAAGTAGTTGCTCCCCAGCTATCGCTGGATCTACAGCCGCTGGGAAAATGCAAAAAAAGAAGAAAAAGTAAATAAAGGGAAATATAACCAAAATATTGACGATAAGTTGTGTCAGCAATTGCCTCCCAGAGCATTTCGGATGTCGCCGCGAAGGTCGTAAATTTTAATGCGATGTGGAAGTTTCCAAGGCAAGGTGTGTGGCTCCGCGAGGGTAAGGGTAATGCTTGGATCATACAAAAAATTGGGGAAACATTTTTCAATTTAATGTCTTCATGCGGTGTACCAAATGTGACTTATTCTCTTACGTTGTCTTTAAGTAAAGAGGTTTATAGCCAGTTATAAAAAATATATACAAATAATAGCAAAACGAGGATAAAGTCATTTCACATCCCTTTTTCAATTATTAAAAAAGAGTCTTATACAAGCCTTGGGTAACTTTAAACTTAATATGAAACACCGAGGTTTGAATTCACCCGGTTTATTTTGTAAAGCCTCCCGAGAGAAAAACTAAATAAACCCAACAACTTATTGTGCTGGCTGGGGCGGTTACTTCTCCCCACCTCCAGCCATAAATATTGGATGGAAAATTGTAAAAAACGACACGCTAGCAAGTGGGTCTGAGCCTGGGCTTGGGCCTGAAATTTCACGCGTCTACGAAATGACCCTTTTCCTGTGCCCGATGTTTCGAGAAAGGCACGGGGTCGACAAAGCGAACCCCAAGCATAAATTTGCACGCAACTAATTTCTTCCGTTTCGCATTATTTTCGCAGCCCAGCACAGAGCCAGCAAACGTTTGCAATTTTGCGCATTAAAAAGCCCGACGTGCTATCTTTGGCGCTTTTATTGTATTTGTTAATGTCCGTCTGAGGGCTTTGGACGCTCTGGTCCTGCGACACGCCGTAAATGACTTGACGGTGGCGAAATGTTCCCACAATTCTTTTTCCTGCACTCTGAGAAAATAAGCTAGAGTTGTGGTATTCGAAAAAGGTAGTATAGTATACTTTAATTCTTGACAATCTCTCTCTGAAATTGTTTACTTAAGAATTTTTTTTTACACTCAAACATGTCAACTCGCCTAAATCTAAAAATACAAAAGAGCTTAGAAATTCTAAATCTCATGGAAGCTAATTACTTTTCCCCGAGTGTGCCTTTCTAGTGACCCACACACCAGCATGTCGTCTTTGCACAGTCATCGCAAGTTGTGTCCTTTTGTTGTTTCCGCTGTCGTCGTTGTCGTCGTCGTCGTCGTGCAGTCTGCGCTATCTGGGGGTCCTTCCAACTCCCCGAATCCCGCCCGGACCCCCATCCCAGCGTTGCGGTTAGCGAAGCGGTTTGTCATTGTGCCGGCTGCCAGGATTGTTCGCGGCCTCCGCCCGGCGACCGTATTGTTTGCGCCTTTAAGTGGTTTTTTATCATTTCGCCGCTGACACAATTTATATCCGGTGCTCATATTTCTTATGCTTATCACTGGCAAGGACCCTTCCTCTGCCGTGTCATGTGTTTGGCCATTCCTCTAATTGTGTTCAAAGTGCAGTAAGCCATGCGGCGAATAAATTACGGCATCTAAGCCTTGCCCAAAGCCGGGGCACGTTCCCTAATTAGCCTAATTAAATATATGCGCGAAAATGTAAACATAACGGACTGAGAACTCCTTGGGAAAATTTCCTTTTTAAGACTGCGCTTCAAGTTCCTGGCTCTCGTGCTTTTCTCTCGCTTTTCTTTCGCTTTTCCCGCTTTTAATTTTGCGCATTTGCAAACAATAGAGAAATGCCGAATAGTCAACAAAGGCGGAGGAGCTCTGGCGATAAGGCAAGGTGGACTGGAGTGGAGTGGAGTGGAGTGGCGAGGAGAGTAGTTTCCTCCGTCGTCGCCCAAATATGGCCGAGCGCACTCCTCCTTGCCCTCTGTTGACGTTGTGTTTTCCCGTTGTTGGCCTTAGGAAACAATAATGCCAAGTTTGCACAATAAGCAAAGCGGCAAAGAAAAGGGCAAGGGAGGAGACAGGGCACAGAGGAGAGAAAACAGAAAAATAAACGCCAAATGCGAGGGCAGTAAAAATTGTAAAGCAGAAAAACAGAGAAAAAAGCAAATGGGTAGCAAGAGGCAAAATAGAAATGGGCCAAGCCAAGAAAGGAAGACAACATTGTGGCAGTTGCAGAAATGTTGACGCTGGTCGTCGTTGAGAATGGCCAGAAGGTGGAAAGAGCGGAGGAGAAAGTCCAGGAGAACGGAGACAATTGGTCGCGATCACGCGACGTCCGTTTGAAGAGTTTTCACTTAAACTGATTTTTTTTAAAACAAACCTATAATATTTATAGACCATCAATGTTTTATTAATATTAAAATAATTTGGTAAAATATTCTTTAATTTGTCCACACAGAGCCCTCTCAAGCCCTTGCTAACTGCGGCTCCGCAGTTAGTTGTTCTGACACTTTCCTTTATAAAACCCTAAAAAATCGAATCTGATCTAAACTTTAATTAAAAAAAAATTTCCCCTAATTCCACTCTATTAATATTAGGTTATTTGTACACTTTTTCTGCTTGTGTACTTGTCTTGCTCGCATTGGCTTTCTTTCATTCATTCACTCAGAGTCTTACTTCTCCTTTGTCTATGGTCTGCTTTTTTCCAACAATTAGTTGAGTTTTATTTATTTTGCGTTAATTGGTAGCACTTTATCTTCGGGCTGAATGAATGAGCTGCGTTCTTTAAACAAATCCCGAAGCGAGGCGGACCTTGAACTGGTCGTTGCATGGGTTTGGTAATTACGCTTCGGTTTTTTTTTTTGACGGTGACTTGGGCTCCAACTTTCGGACCTCGGTCGCCGTTGCCACGCCCCCTTTTTTTGTCGACAACCTTCGACCCTTCCCCCGAAATCCAATATCAAAGCAAGCTTCTCATTTGCCATTTAATGTTATTCTTTTTTGTTCGGTCTTCAGTTTGTAACGCTTACGAAATCCTATTCAAAAAGATTGCAAAAGGGCTAAGCGGGGGCAGGACGGAGGAGCTCACCCAAAAAAAAAGAAAATAAAAAAGGACCGAAAACTTTTGCACTCACAATATCCATTGAATAATTTTATGACAATATGTGTCAGAGCATGTCGGTGTGTGTGTGGGAGGGTGTGGGAGTAAGAGTGTGCGTCGGTATTTTCTGACAGTTTAAACAGATGCTGCTATCGTGTGAATGCTTTTGGCCGTGATTCCCCGACTCGAATGATTAATACCCATTACTCAAATACGGAGAATGGACAGAGAACTCGAAGAAGAGTGTTATGCCTTTTACTTTTTAAAACCTAAGCAACTTGCATTCAAAGAACAATGAAAACTGAAATAGATAACATAAGATTCTAATTTATTTAAAAGTTATGGATTTATGCTTAAATTCCCAATTACTTACCTTTAAAGATTAAAATAGATTAGGGATTTATTTTATGAGTATCTTTAAAGGTAAATTATTGGGAAATTAAATCTATTAAACAATAAATTGTGATAAATCTTGAACTCCATGTTACATATATTTCCCTCTTCGCTTTAATATTAGAACTCAGACTTCTTTAAATAATATTTATATTTATATGGCATATGTATGTTAGAAGCACTTTTATTTTGATTACCATTTTTCATTAATTGTCTTTTCTCGAACCTGAAATATTAAGAAATAACTTGCTGGTTATTAAAGTGAAATATCCTTGATCAGATTTTACCATGTAGATTTTACAACTGAATACTACCCCTTTTAGAGGGTACCCCAAAGCGAGTTAATCCAACTATGCAGCGCATGACAAAAGGTAATAAACTATGAGGGCATGAGGGTCTCCTCGACATACGACCCACTTTGGCCGCTTTATACACAAAACGAAATTAGACAGGTGAGAATAGGCCCTCGCATATTGTGCTCCACTACTCACTCAGGTGTACATATATATATATATATTGTCTGGCGGCCCCTATCAAATTATGCATAAAGAAACCCTATCGCTCTCTGGACCTGGCAACAATTTCCCCGCCAGAGCGCCAAAATGTATGCTCCATAACTCGGCAAAAGTGGCAACAAATTTAAAATTGGTTTCCACGCAGCGCGCACACACAGACATAGTTACATTCGTGCAAACAAAAGAAACACAGCGCCGAGAGAAATATGAAACAATAATAACACCAAAAAAGAAGGGGCTGTTTACACGCCCCCATATCCACACACACACACACACACACTCGCACACCAACTGAAACACAAGGGCGCAGACAAAAGTATGCAAATGGTTTTACTGCCCCTTTGTTTTTCTCTCCTTTTTTCTGGCATGTGTATTGGTGTTATTATGGAGCCATGCTGTGTAATATCTGTAAATTTCTTTTGTTATTGCCAACAACAGTTCCCAGCCCCAACTCCCCTCCACGCCCAACTCGCCCATCTCCCGGCGATGGCCGAGATCTCCTCCCCTTTCCACGGGCCGGTGTTGACATTTGTTGGCATCATTCCACACATTGTTGCCGCTGGTGTTGGTTTTTGTTTGGTTTTCGCTTCATCTTCTTCTTAACTTTTACTATATAATTTGTAGCATATGAATATATGAAGGAGCCAGCCATCCAGGGGGACTGGGGCTGGGGAGGCGCCTATGAAAAAAAGCAAGAAACAAAGAACACAAACAACGCCGTCGTCGTTGTGCTCGCTGGCCAAGTTCAAATTTATGCAGTGTCGCCCAATAAATTCCGCAATAAATTCAAAATAAAACTTTCATCTTGGTTGCCTATTTGGTTTTCGGGTTTTCATGAGTGCTGTGTTGCCGCAGGTTGGTGTTTCGGATGGGAAAATCCACTCAGGGTCGAAATTAAAAGAAGGTTGAAGAAGGGTTTTTTTGTATTATTTTGATTAGGGACTGATCTGCTAGGCTTCTTTCAAGCAATAAAATATATTATAATGGTAATTAGCAATTCAAAACATGTTCTGAAAACATATTTACTCATATAATTATTTGATTTATATTTTTATCCAGGGTTTGAATGTTAATTCCTTACTGACGTTCCCCCCAATTTCAATGAATTTCCTTATTTTCTAAATCAAAAGTACATAAAATACGTATATAATAGCGGGAATTTAGAACTGAGAACCGATTTAACAAGGGCACAAGGAAGTTCATTTCCCAGAATTTTCAAATTACTGCAAAATGGCTTCCAATTACCGAAATCGAAGTCATTAAAAGTTAATCCTGACGAGAGGGTGAGCTGGAGGAGTTTGATAATCGCCATCGGCCCCTCGCCTTCGAATACACAATCGCTGAGAAGATTGGGACCAGGACCATTTCCTCCGGATGGTGACCAAGTGGTGAGCCGACACAGAAAATCCCAGCGTTGGCATTTCGCAGTTTCAGTGGAAACCGGAGCTTAGTGGCGGTGAAATCGATTTGCATGCGCCGCTTGCATTTCCGCTTTTTCCCACACGCACACAGGCCGGCACCCACACAATTGCATATACATTTCAAACTTAATTACAGTTTTAAATATCCCGTCTAACCTGAAATTCGCGCAAAGTGCCGAGCTCCACAGCCGCTAGCCGCTGCCGCTTGCCGCTCGTAAAAAGCCCCGAAAATGCATGCGACTTAATTGCCTCTGGCCCACGACTTATCGCTGTCCTTCTCTCTACACTGATAAAAATAATGGCCAATGCATGTTTAAAAATAAAATAAATACACCAAGAAAGGGAAAAAATAAACAAAAAATAGTTAATTGAAATCTAATAGACCTTAAAAAAATTAAGCATGGAAATTATTCAAAATAAATGCATTTTAATTATTTAATTTGATGTATTTTTTAATTATTTTGCTGGACATCATAAAATAAAAAAATTTTTAATTATTTCATTATAAATGAAGCAAATCCAAACTAACAAAACGAATTAAATCAAAGCTTTAAGACGAAACATCTATACCTTTTTATTGGATATTTTTAATGTGATCCCACATTAAAGTTGTAATTTAAGTGTATCGTTTCCTGTTCTTTGCCGTGATTCCACCATCTTCAGTTTCCCCTTGGCTTCCGCCGGCGTTGGCCTTTATTGCCAGCCATTTTGAATACCATTTTGTGGTTTATTACTTTTGTGGCAGACCGATGATGATTCTGAAGCAGCCATCCAGCACACACACGGCCCGCACTGCCACACTCCCTGGGAAGCTCTGCTGAGAGTGCACCTTCAATTGCCACCATCACTTCCAACTGCCATTACCAGTCCCAGACCCAGACCCAGTCCCACTCCCACTCCTGTTTCCATCCAGATCAGACTGTATTTATTGGGCGATTTCCAGGCGGCTGCCGGCGATTATGGCAGTTAGCGTGGCTCGAGGATTATCCCGCTTTTGACAGGCACACCAGCGACTCCTCCGTTCCGAGCAGGAAAGACCGCAGCAGGACACACCCATCCAATCCAATCGCAGCGAGTTTCATTATTCATGCCACGAAACCCACGGATAGGTGGCAGACAGCAGACAGCAGCCAGTGGCCGGCAGCCAGGCATCCAGCTCTAGGTGAGCTTTAAAAATCAATTAACCTTGATTGTGGGCCAGGCTCAAAGTCCAATGCAACCACTTCAATATTTACGCAGGGTATGGTAGGGTATATTCAATCGGAGAGTATGTGATGCATTGCAAATAATTAAGAAGGATAAAGAAAAATAAATAAAGTAACAATAATCTCTTAAACTTTCCCCAAAAAAACTTTTACTTTGTAAACAACAGACAATTTGTATTTCAATTACAATTAACGGGTAATCAACCAGTTTAAAGTAAATCCATACAACACTTATTTTTCATTTAATTTGTTTTATTCATGGCTTCATTTTCTCCTGATCGCAAACTGAGTCGAAAGTCGCCAGTGACCTGGCGCTTGCAGTGCTCTCAACTGCTTTCTGTATCGATTCAGTCCGCTGCCATTGCCATTTCCTCTTGGCTTTTGTTTATTATGTAGGCTTTTGTGGATGGGCGGTTATGGAGGTGCTAGGCTTGGGAGGTCGACTACCGCCGCCATGGTTGCCATTGCCATTGATGGCCTGCAATATTGAACGTGACAGTTGACCTGTCGACCCAGAGAGCAGCTCACGCTCCTCTCCTCGTTACAGGTGGGTCTGGCTGACATGGCAAATGTTAATTTTAATAATGGAACGCCAAGCGGGCCGCCTACCTACCCCCCCCTTACATCCCGATTCTGGATTCATAACAAATAAATGTATAAAAATCCAATGAAAATCGCATTTCAAGGGTCAAAGTCAGCAGAAACAAATCCCAGCGAGAAATCCGACCCATAAAAATGAACCCGAGGCCCCGAAAAGGCCTAACCCTAGCAGCAATAATAATAGCAACAACAGGGACTGGCCCGTTTGGCCAGTCAAACAACAAAGCAAAAGTTAACATTATAATTTTTAATATTTTTGCGTTTAGCCTCCTGGGCAGGACATCGTTTTGTTTGGGGCCGGCTGATGCGGATGCTGAATGCTGATGCTGATGCTGACGCTGTTGCCGTAGCTTTTGCCTTTGTATCCGGGTGTAAAGCTGTCAAATGCAGGGCGGCTCCTAGACAGGACTTTACACGGGGTATTTGTGCCGGAGTGTGGTGTGTGTGTAAGTTTAGGTGGGGCTGCCAGCTGTGACGAGCCTTTGGAAATGTAGCAAAGCCTGTTCTGCCAAAAAGGATGTACGACACTGCGACAAAAGTCACTGAGAAAACTTGTGCGAAAATCGAGGACTCTGAAAACTCATTTCAGTGCTCTTGCGGGAGCTTTCCTTGGTAATATTTAGTTTAAAATAATCTTTTATACATATAATTAGATGTTAATTTTCTGGAATCCCTTAGACTATAACAGAAACACTTAAAATACAGCTGTGCCAAGGGTCTCGCTACTCTAGTATCATTCTTTCTTTTCTAGCAGTGTAGAACTATGGAAAACCTTGGGGTCTCCCGCCCACTGGGTCCTCTTTATCCCGACGAGTCTCTCTTTCCTGCCCTTCACATGCTGCTTTCAATTTCGGCGCCTTTTCGGTTTTAGCTTTTGGTTTTGATTCTTTTCTAAGCCCCTTTCTGCTGCCACCTCTCGTTCGTCCTTGTGTCCTTCGACTTCACGCAGAGCTGGCAATTTTACACCACAGACCAGGTCCTGGCCCGTTTTTTTTTTTTTTTTGCTTAGTATCCCGCCTGTCTCCTGTGCAGCTGTTGCTGTTGTTCTTATTTTCGATTTCGTCCTTGTTATTTATTTGCTTAAATTTTCTTTTCGTTGTTTTCCTTTTTGTTTTGTTTTGCCTCTACTGACTTTTTCTGGAAGGGAAATCGAATTCGAATCACTTTCGGATATTTTTGGTTATAAAGTCGGAAATTTTTGGCGACATTATTGTTTTCGACATTTTTCTAGTTTTCCGCCTTGTTTTCCCGGACCAAACGCTGGCCGCCCTTTTCCTATTTTCCTACTTTCCGGCTTTCTTCATCTTTTCCTGCTTTGTCTGGTCTGAAATTTATTGCTTCCAATTGAGTGCACGAAATGGCAACAACATCAACAAGGATCGGTGAGGGAGAGAGGGAGAGTGTGTCCTGCGAGCAGGACGCCTCGTGAACAGCTCGCGCTCGCCCTTGAGATACACGTGCGTCTGTACATATATACGTATCCATATCCATTGCCATATCGATATCCGTGTCCATGTCCCCGCCGTTGTCTATGTCCTCATTCCCGGAATCCCTCGCCCCTTCACGCCCCGAGCCCGCCTTCGATTTGTCCACCCCCGCTGACAACATATTGAAAAGGAAGCACATGTAAGCAAAATTGACAAGGCTAAAGGATATCGATGTCTGCTTATAATGTGCAACATATTAAACCTAAGCACACGTTCGGCGAGCGAGCTCTATAAATAACAGCAGCAGGAGCTCGAGGACATCGACATCGGGGGTCGTGGAGCTCGCTCTCCTTCAGGACTCACCCACAATCAAAGTTGCCGCCAAAACAGTTTTCACTTTGGATGCCATTATTTTGCTGCCCCGCTTTTCACCTCGGATGTCCTTTGCCTCGGGCCCTGCGGCTAATATATGAGTCCATGTCGCCCTGTGTGGCCCGCCTAGCTTGCCGCTGCTTTGTTTTGCTTTGACCCACTCCCGGAGCATGTCCTGGCCACCAGTTCCGGGACTAGGCATATGCGGCAACGCACACTCGCAGAAACTTGATTTTGGGTCTATAATACGATAATGAATTCGGTGACATACCTATAGATAATCCTCAGGAGCGTATGCATGACTATCTTGTTTATCTATAAATTGTCTTTACTTATATTTAATATTTATTTATGTGAAGAACGTGTAGGAGCAATTTTTCTGCCAGTGTAGCCCCCACTCGGCTCGACCCCAGTTGAGTTGATATTGATGATGTTATTAAAATAATAAATTATTTGAAAATTATGAACTGCTGCCATTTCTCATGAAGCTGTCGGGTCGACTGAGGAGGTGCGGTGCTTATAAATCAAAAGGTGGCCAGGACTTGGGCTGGCCATCCGCCTCCAAAGGGCGGAACTTCTGTCAACCGCACAGACATCCCCTCCCTCACAGGCATATATACTTGAAATCTCAAAGAGACTATGAAATTAGCAAGTGCCTGGCTCCGAGCCTGCTAACCCCTATTAAAATTAGGCTGCTTACCTGTAAAGCGGCTTGCCGGCGCTCTCACGGAACCAGAGCACCATATACACCCGATCGTCCTTCGCCTCCGGCTCGATGTCGCAGGGCAAGGAAGCGGTGCGTCCCAGAACGGCCTCCACGGCCACTGTGGAAACTGAAAGGCGGAAAGGGGAGAATTTAATTATTAGCGCACTGCAATGAAATAAATATTATTTGGTTTGGAAATTGTAATGTAAACGTTACGAATCTTATTAAAGTATGATCTCAATTTGCAAGACTTTCAAGAACTGCTTACATCAAGAAATATTAAGTATTAAGTATAACTCTTTTGTCTGCATTTCATTACATTTTTTGTCATATTTCTTTATACTTTTTAAAAAGGATTATATTCCTTATTATTACTTTACTTCAAAGACTTCAAACTTTCTCCAGGCAAGACCTTTTCCCTAGGTGTATCATTACCGTTTCCACCTAATGCAATTGAATGAAATGGCAGGTGGGGGCGGCTCTTTTGAAATGTCATGACAAAACTATTGCCAAAGTCATTAACACAATATGAAAATGTGCTTTTTCCTTGGCGGCCGGGCTGAGCTTTTGTGGGCGTTGCCGCAATTACTTGGAATCGACTCGACTCGACTCGACGACTCCTTAGTCGATTTCCTAGCAAATGTCAACAAAACGCTGCCTTTTAAGTGTCACGTTGAGACGCCCGTTCCACAAACACGGAGCACGCAAGGCGGCGGCGACGGCACGACAACCTCAAGGCGGTCACCCACCCAACCTCCAGGCCACCGAGCCGCCCAATCACCCGGCCCTAGCTCCTTTCAACCGCAATAGCCGCTGACGTTCAGCGTTGTAGTCGCATAATCACAACCAAGTACGTGAGTGGGAATATTAATGCCAAATTGAAGCCAACGACAACGGCAACGGCAACGAGAAAGCCGGCGATGACGTCGCAATGGTGATGACGATGACGACGAGATGGCCGGTCTGCGATTTCAGGGCGGCCGCGTCTTTTGCATTTAAACTGCCAATTGATGTCACTGGAAATAGATAAATGCTAAGGGCGTTGCCTTCGTTTCCGGATGGCGAACACCCACTCCCACTCCAACCGCCTATCCGCTATTCTCCATCCAATCCAGGCAAATGACAATGGATTAAAGTTGGCTAGCTGATTTCCCTGTTGTGATGTGACAGTTGAGTTAAAGTCCCTAATTGTTCTTTGGCGTGAGGAGGATCAAAGCGGTCGAAGGAGGCGGCACTTAAGTTTAGTTTACTCGGTGTTGTCGTCACAAGGAGTCGCCAGGAGTGGCCAGGAGTCGTAAATTAATAAGGAAACATGAAGTGTAAATGCATAGCCATCAATCAGGCGGATGAATAAAACATTAATGGGTCCACGAGTTGCTCAGTGCTTAAACTCTCAATAGTGCGACAAAGTCGGGTTCAGGCGGTGCAGTGACCAGGGATACCCAAAAACATTCATGAGAAAGTGCAAAATCAAAGATCTGCTTCCCCTCTTCACCCTCTAATCTGAGCACTTAATGTTCCGCCGACGCCCGACAATAAAATTTCTGCCAAGCCCCAAGGAATTTGAATATCATTTGAATTCCCCAGGCAAATCAGAAAAAGGAAGCACAGATATTTGCAAGCGATTGACGTTTACCAAAGCTCGCACGAATTGATTTCGCAGCGTGTGTGTGCCAGGTATTGGGGAGGAATTGGTATTGAAAATTCAATTGCTCGCTCACCTGTCCAGCTGTCAAAACCCAGAAACTCGAGCACATCCATCATGAACCTATTTGCAGCCTGATGCTCATTAATACCCAAAAGGGAGCCTCACAATCGTGTTACGCGTAATTTAATTTCTGCAGCCGCCAAAACGAGCGAGGAATAAAAATGCCAGTCCCGGGAAGGGCCTCGGCTTGCAGACGATGCCAAAAATTGTTGACATTTATTTAATATGCGCACGTTTTATAGAAAAGCAATTCCCAGTCGGATAATTTATGGCACACTACAGAAATTTGCACATGAAAACGCCGGCCCGCAGCGCAGCCCACCCCCTAGAAGGACTCCCACGCGCACCAACTGGCTAACGGACGTACTGGCAAAGAGACAAACTGGCAGACTGGCAAATGGACAGACTGACAGACAATCGGACGCTCAATATACACGGTGTATGTGTGTCGGGTACACGCTACAGCTACAGCTACAGCTGTATTGGTGTGTGGGCTGTCGCCGAACATGGTAGCAATTTTCGTGCGTTTGTAATTCCCATGTAAGATGTCAAATGCTCGACGAGCAGACACAGTTAGGCCCTCTATCAGTTGGCTGAAGCTTCAGGCACTGAGCGAAATCGGGGAGCAGGTGATTAGGGTCAAAGGGGTTGGACTTTTTTCTAGTCCAAGGCAGGCATTGCAATGCATAGTGTATCCATGTTGTCTTTTTTGTCTTGATTCCTTCTTGAAATTTGATTGTAAACTCTCAGAAATTAATCTTCATTTAGCCGTGGAACTAGGATAATACTGTGATCCCAGTCGTAAGATCCTTCGAAGATTATACTCTTAATGATTTCTAAATTAAATTTAATGAATTAAATTGAATGAACCTAGTTTGCTCAAGTGTACTCCTCCCGCTGCTCTGGCTGTCTCAGGGTCCCAGAGGCAGGCGGGATGCAGCGGCCAAATTGACATAATTTGCGATATGCGCCTCCGCCTCCGTTGCCGCCTCCATCATCTCGTCAGCTCCTCCAGCTCGTCAGAGTCGCGCAAGCGTAAGTGTGTAATGAGTGATTTGCCCGTGGGGCTCACATGGGACTCGTGGGCACGGACGGGGTGGGAACTTCTACTGCTGCTGCTGCTGTCCACAGACCATGGAATCAGGCGGCCAAAACCAACTGGCTGGATTTGGGACAAAGTGGCGCGTGCTGCGGCTTTAGGTGGCAAGCTGTTTCTGAGGTCGCCGGATTGGGCAGCCACAAGCGGCAACAGTTCAGTTACGGACAGACAAATGTCACTCCAACGCCGGGAGCCATATGTGTGTGAGTTCGTGCACGCGGGAAAATGGGTCAATTTGGGTTTATTAGTGCAAATCGAAGGCAAAAACTATTTTCGGATAATTGTATTCAAAAGCTCTGAGTGCCATAATCCGTTCGTGGCTTTTAGGATAAGGTTTTAGGCCGTTGTTTTGATTTTCAAATTGAATTAATTAACTCGCCTAAAAGGTTTTTAGGCTTATTCGTGGAAAATATCACTTAAATTAAAGAGAGGAGAGGAGGAAGTATATTAAGATTAAGAATTAAGCAATTATAATATAATTCAAAGCTTTTGATTAAATTGTAATAAAATAGTTTTTAGCTCGTTATTGGAAGCAGACTTCTCTTTTGATTGTCAAAGAAGGATACCTACAATTTATAGAATATTTATAGAAAACCCTATGGGTTTTGCACACATTTCCAAGTCTATGCCCAGTTAAAAGTATCCCCTTACACGTATCTCTTTTATCTCAACCTTAAAGTTCTTGGAAATTGGCTATTGTGGGCTCTGTTCTTCTTCCCTATTATGTCAATCGAAACTGATATTCATGCATGTAACCTTTGGCTACATTTACGACGTTTCGCACCCACGTGCACAAAGGAAACACCGAAGCAAACATCTTAACGAGGGAATGGGAATTTCCTGCTGGTTTCCGCTGGTTCCTATGTGCCACGGTAACTTTTTCCTGCGTTACACAGTGTCATTTCACTTTTTATGCTGGCTAAAGTAGAAAACAAACACAAATTTCATTTTGCTGCATGCCCCATCGCGCTGGGCTCCCTCCTCAACCATTTTATATATATTTTTTGTTTATTTTTTTTTTGTGTTATGAAAATTGCCAACAGCTAGGCAACACATACTTAGCACGCAGCAGGGCAAGCAAGCGCACGGATACAGAGAGTGGAGGATAGATGGGTCACACAGACGCATACAAGCTGACTCAGTGGCACGTCGTTCGGCGCACTCGGGTTATGCACATAGTATTTATATTTATATAGAAAAGTCGCTGTCGCCGGCGCCAGCGTCTCGCCACCTCGGTCTCGGTCTCCGTCTCTGCCTCAGTCTCAGTCTCCCTATATAAACGAAAGAAGCTGTGAAACTTATGCAAATTGCATTTCAGTGTCTGCTCAAAAGCTCGACACAACACAGAGTGTGGCAAGAGAGGAGCAGAAGGAGCAGCAGAAGCGGCGCCAGCGCCTAAAAGTATGCAATGCTAACGCGCCTTGCTCCAAAAAGTTGTAGAAAATGCGCATAATGAAATCCAAGGCTAGGGCAGCATCCCTACACTGTGATTTCATCTTATAATTTTATTTTATATGCTGCAATACTACAGAAAAAATATTAGCACTCTTTAAGTTTGCAATATTTTGAAGTATATTTTAACCATCTTAAGGTATCAATTGTGATAGGCTTTGATCTTAAATTTTGATTTCCCTTATTTTCGCCTACTCTGAAAACTTGTACCTTTTGAGTTTCAGTGTGCGACTTCTTAGCTTGGCTTGACTTGGACTGGCTTGCCTTTTTCCACGTTCCAGTTTCGCGGCATCGCTTCTGCTGCTGCTGCTGCGCTTTGGCTTAAACATTTTCTTCTGCTTTGCTTCTTGTTGTGTGTGTGTGTGCGAGAGTGCGTGTGTGTGTGTTTAATGTTGTTGTTTAAGAGAGCGCCAAAGTTTTTCTTCTCGTTTCACGCTACAACCGCAAGGATGCCAACGACAACGAGTCCTGAGCATGGTAATTTCTGCAGGTCCTGCCTGCCTGCCTGGCTGTCTGTTTGTGTGTGCTTCTGCTACTGTGTGTGTCTGTGTGCCTGTTGGTGTGTGCACTTAACTGTAGACACTTGTAAAAATAGTATGCGACTGCAGAGGCAGCCACTGATGGCGACCTGGCCGAAAGCTAAAGCTAAAGCAGGTCACGTGTGGCATAAACGTGCCATTGCGTCAGTCGTTGCTATTGCCATCGTTGTTGCTGTTGTTGTTGCTGTTGCATTGTTATTGTTGTGTTGTCTTGGGCGTTGGAAAATTCCTTAAATAAATATATGCATGTAATGGTATATGCCCTTGTGTGCGTTGGCGTCTTTCATGAAGCTCACTTGAAAAAAATACATAAAGTTCTCGGTAAAAGTCATCTTTGTACTCATAAGAATTATATTTTCTTATACAATTTGTGGGCATTATTTTCTCAATAACTGAAGCCACTCAATTTATAAATAAATCTATAAATTGAAACATCTGATAAGATTGTGTTTCTGTGACAAAGCTCTTAGATATTAAGCCTTTTCTTTATTAGCATTATTTACGAAAGATTAGTAACTAATGATTCAAGTTATTGGCTAATGGAGAATACAGATATTCCGTTCGCCTGGAAAAACAGTTACTAAAAACAGATGACCTTTTTCTTCTGCGTGTCTGTGTAATTGAGATGAAAGTTAATAGCCAGCATAGCATACTTTTGAGCGCCCAAATCGCAGGCTAACAAAATGCCAGACAATGCCAACGCACATATGCACGTACGTGTGGGCCCCGTCTGCGTATGTGCATGTGTGTCTGTATGGGAAAGTGAATGCCACTAAAAACAACAGAACAGTGGCATTGTTGGTGCCGCTGCCGTAGTGCCTAAGTGGCACAAGGTAAAGCCGCATTGCTGCAGCCTCAACCTGAGGTTCTCCGGTTCTCAGGTTCTCAGGTTCTCAGGTTCTCAGGTTCTTGGGCTCTCAGGTGCTGAGGTCCTCTGGAGCTCAGGTGTTCGGCGCCATTGCCACGCCCTCGTTTCGCTTGTGGCTGTATCTGTGTGTTTTCACTATTTGCACTAATTTAGTTGAAAAAACAAACAAAGTCCTTTGTTCAATTTTCGCCTTTCAGGCTCAAGTGGTGGAGAGAGAACGGCAGTGGGAGTTTGGTTACTAAATGAAGGGAAAATGCACAGGAAGTCTCAGGCCTGAACGGAGATTTGATTAAATCTTAAGTTGAACTGTGTGTATGTTGGTTTTTTTATCTATATTTTATTTCCCTGAATTTGTTTTGTTTTCTTGTTTTCAGGCAAGAAAGGACTAAAACATAAATCAGTAGTTATAAAATACAATCCTTTTTTTTAACTCTGAGTTCAGTTTTTCCCGCAGTGCATTAGGTGTATTCAGCCAGATTCTTAGCCAAACGCTTTATTTGGATGCCGCTTAGTGGAGCAAGAATAACAACTGGAAAGTGTTAGCCCATTTTCCGCTTGCACCTCAAGCACATTTTCCCTCGTCGTAATTAGCAAAGTAATTTTTCTGCGTTTACATTAAGCCGGGCTCCTGCAATTAGATGCGCTTCATTCCGTTTCTGTTTCTGTTTCTGTTTCCATTCTTGTTTTCCCTCCTCGGATGAAGCACGGCAATTAGCATGTCAATTGACAGGACCGAGTCAACAAACACAAATTCAATTTCGACATGATAAATAAAATGCCAGGGCCAAGAGCAATCGTGACAGTCATGATACCAACAGTCACAAAACTGGGACAATGGCAAATACATTTGCTTCTCCTCTGCACTCGCCCCCGTCGAACAAGTAAAGAAATAACAAGCTGCCAGGCAGGCACGCTGCCTGTCTACATTATTATTGACCTTCGGCATTGTCGCAGATGAGTGGGTGTCTGGTTATTGATTTTCCATCGTTGGCACTTCAATCGATATTTGAATATGTGTGTTGCGTGTTCCCAGCATAGGCTTTAAGTCAACGGAACTGGGTGTCTTGAGCAAATACTTACAGAGTTTCGTGGAAAGAATTTAAATATTCAAGGAAATAATGGCCAGGTTTAGCTTAAAAAACACACACATATTTCTGTGCGACCCCAGGTTCCTTTTGCTTTACTATTTTCAAGAGCTTTCCAACCTCTCGTTTGTGGCGTCGCATTACGAGACGTGCTCTCGACGGTCAAAAGCCAGGTGCTAACCTGAGGCATGTGAATCAACCAGCTGGAGTTCAGATGCTGACCGCATAAACAGTGACCTCAGTTGGACTTCCTTTTGGCCTTCGGTAGCCTGATGCCTTGGATGCCAGGAATTACATCAATTACAGTGCCGGCTTTCCTTCAAACTGACCTGACCAAAAAAGTAAGAATAACGAGCCGCCGTCGTCGGTCACTGGCCCACTTTTCTCACTGCCATGACCCCCTCTAGAGCCCCGAAGCCCCATCCTGGCTGCACACTCCCCTCCCCGTCGTCGCCGGAGCTGTCGCCGTTCCACTCGTTCGCACTCGCACTGTGTACATTTGACCCGAAGTGCATTGGTCATCACGTGTGGCCATGTGTCTGCATTTGAGTGCACTTTGGTCAGCAATTATTTTACGTTGAGGTCGCATTAGAGGTGTGCGCCCTCGCAGCCAACAGCGTTTCTCAGTGCGAGGGTCGATTGAGGATTAGGAGGGTAAATTCATAGTTTTTGTAAACAATTTAGGTCATAATCAATAAAGACAAAATCTTTCAGTCGTAACAATTGAGTATCAAGTTGAAATACTAAGTATATTAACTCTTACCCTCCTTATTAATACAGTATTTAAATACTTTAAGTAAATAACATTACGTCTTACTCTATTAACACAGTATTTAAATAATTTACAAATAAATATTTACTGTTTTTACCCAAAAATATTGTTTAAGAAAAAGTTTTAAAACACTCTATAAATATTATTAGTTTGTTTTTACCTCTTCTAAACTTAATTTTATTAAATCAACCTCCTTAAACACCTCTGGCTGCAAAAAAAACGACTCTCCCGACACACCAGAAACAGTCGAGGCATAAAATACAAGAGAGGTTTCCCAGCACTGCCATCCCGCCTAATGGTAGTTTCCTACACAAGGGATCGAAGAGCAAGGAGTCAGCAGGAGCAGAGTCATAGGAATAGCAGGAAAGATGGAAAGAGAGAGATGGAGAGAGAGAGAGAGAAGTTGGCAGCCCGCAGGACTAGTTGGCCACTGGCAATGGCAGTGGCAGTGGCGCCGTGTCCTGATCCTGGCAGTGGCAGTACGGGAACGAGTGCCATGGCACTCTGGCACTGCCTGGCAGCATATTGAAGTGCTGTTCGACGCCAGCATTTTGCAGCTGCATTGTCATGTCAACCGATAAATTCACACATACGTGCCCGCATACCAGCAAACAATTGGCACCTTTGGCCATCCTTTTTATACCCAGGCACTTGAAGATTACAGGGCTGAACGGCATTTTAGTGGTAGCCCAGGTAACGTGAGACCTTTCCTCTATAGGACTATCAGGTTCTCAGAGCGGAACGCAGTTAAGTAACAATCCGTCATACTAACTTGAAATGAAATCGACTTAATAATATTCTTCCTGCTTTAAATACTATATAGCTGATTTCTAGGTATTTTATGGTCTGTACATTGCTATCCCACGATTATTGTCCTTCTTTTTCCCATCACTTGGCCACGTCGCAATTGCAAGTTGAAGTTCGAATTGGAGCAGCTGCTCGGTGCTCGAGAACCCAAAAATCCAGATGCAGAGCAAAGTGTGCGCACTGAACTGTTAGTTATGTTTGCTGGCAGGCGGCAGAAGGGCAGTCCTCGGGCCCACGAGTCGCATACGTAACGTTTCCGCTGCTTGACTACTGAGCGAAATGTCTATCAACTCAATATGTGTCTTTTTTTGTGGCCAAAGGGCTTTCGTGTGCGTGGAATCGCGGCAACAATGATAATAGCGCCAATTGACAGTCCTGCCCAAACTGTGTGCGCGGCATTATTTAGTGGCATCATAAAACTGCCGCAAAAAACAAGCCAGAAGCTAATAAAACAAAAACAAAAAAAGGACATTCTCCCCGTCAGTTTAATTACTCAGTTTGCAGTAAAACAATTTAAATTGGATTGCTTTGGAAATATGACTGTCACATGCTCAATTTGTACATTTCAAGTTGATAATATTTTTGGTTCATAACAAATGCTTTAAAAATTTTAAGTTTCTTAGTGCAAGGTTTTTAAATGACCAGGTTTCAACGTAAAAATGTTGATTAAATTCTGTATTCGTTTAGTCTCTGTATAATTACAGAAATGTAATTGTTTGTTTTGTCCCATTAATATGCTGACACATGAAAATATTTTTTAATACATGTTATTTCCCAAGAACACACACTTTTTGCTGCAGAAATAAATTAATTAGAACTGCAGCATATTATCTATTTAAAATATTATCAAACAGCCCATAAATAACTGTGTGATTAAATTATGTTTTCTGTTGAAGTGTTAAGTGCAAACTATTCGAATTATTCCTGCCCCAAACTTTAGGTCTGTCTCTTTGCCAATTAATTCTTTAATTCAATTTATTGCGACCGCAGTCAAAGAGTGTAAGTCGCATGTTTGCTTCGACAGCAAAAAGTTCTCCAATTTCAGGCCAATAAAAAATTGAAAAAAATAACACAGATTTAAGCATGCATGAGGTTCCACTGTATTCTGGTTTTTGGCCATAAAAACAATGTTTGCATCGGGTAAAAAAACTCACTGATTCGCTGCACTAATTGAAGCCATACAGATGGGCATTATATTGGCATTATTCCATTCATGGTGGGATTTCAGCTGTTGTTAATCAGTTTTAATTACTCCGCCCCCATTCGTAATGTGTGTGTCTGTGGGGGGACGGGGGCGTGGTGCTCTATAGATTACAATGTGTGCAATTTGGAGAACCGCATGCACTGTGGCCATATAAAAAGCCGCAGTACACTTGCGGCGCAGCTTCAGAAACTTTTTGCCAAAATGCCTATGGCAAACATTTTGGCAAAGATTTTCGCCGAGCTCTGCGATTTGCAGACAGTTAGACAAGGCAAAAGTTTTCCACCCGCCTCCTTGGAGGCTTTGTGTGGGCGTGGTCGAGTGTGTGTGATGCAGTGGAATTTGCAATTATTGCCGCTTAGCACAAAAATTCCTCGCATGCCTGCGTGCCCACATTGAAAGTAGCAACTTGGCAAAATTATTGTCAAGAGTTTTTGGCTTCACACACCCCACACGCACACAACCCACACACAAACTCACACACACGCCCAGCACACTCACACAATGAATGACAAAAATGAATTTTAATAAAGTTGAACAAATATTTGCATATTTGCCAGGGCGCTAAAAACTTTCATCGAGTAACTTTCCCCACTGCCACGGCGACAGACAATAAACCAATTTGATTTCCATGCTGGAATTTCGATGTGAATACGAGCAACTTTTGATGCGGGTCGCTCTAATTAGCTTCCAGTTGGCCAAACCAGAAGTACTAAAGTCAATATTATGCATATCCCTGGGCAAATATTTGCCCAGGGCCCCAGCTTCAGGTTCGAGCTCAGGTTTTAGGCTCCGTTTCAGCCCTCTCAATCTCTTTAAACTTTCTTCTGGAAAATCAATTCTCCCGCCAGTGGACACGTAGCCGGGCGTAATAACTTTAAACTGTTTCAAAACTCGGCGCGAAAAATTTCATTACCTTTTTGTTTGAGGGGCGGCAGGGTGGAATGGTTTTGAAATGGCCAGGCCAACCTTTTTGGTTGTTATTTTCCGCTGCTCTCAAAGTAAATATTTGACAAGACACAACAGAAACAACGACAACAGCAGCGGCGGCGTCGCCTTCGTTGTCCTTGCCGAAGCACTTAAAACCTAATTAAATTTGCATTACAATTTTTTCGGTTTTATTCCACTTTTTCGCCGTTGTTGCTGCCTCTAATTTTGTTTTTGAGAAACAGCCCCCAGTCATGCACTGAGGGCATAACTCGAGGTCCAACGAGACAAAGGATACGCAACTGGGGCTGGCTGGTTGACAAACAGGATATGCCGGACCTGGCTAGCTCGGGCCGGCGGGAAGTGGCAGCAAAGGTGTGGAGAATGCCTCAAAGCTGGGGCATATTTTTAAATTAAAATATATTTCATAATTTGCCCTTTCATCTCACTGCTGCAGGGACGTTGAAAATTAATAGGGACGCCTATTAAGGACAGCTTTTAACTAAAAAGCTGCGCAAGAACCCGGATTATAAGTTAATTATTGTTAAAACAAAATTCTTGTTATTGTTAAATTATCATTTTCAGCCAGCAAACTTTAAAGTCTTCGTGGCGACAAATCCTTTTGTTCACAAGCCCCCATTGAGTGTTCGACACCACTAACGACTAAAGTTTAGGCAAATTGTGGAAATTCAGTCCACAATTGGTGGCATTTCTTTTGAAAAGTGTCGTTACCATTGCGAATCGCAGCTTGAATGGCCCAAGGAATGCATTTTTTCCGGCCGTTGAAGGAAAATCAAGCAATAGGTGCAAAAAAAGAAATAATAAAAAACTCGAAACGCAGACAGCATGAATATGTATCTGCATAGAGGATGCCGTCGACATGGTTGCATTTTTCACTCGCAATTCCAAAGAAACATTTAAACTCGTCTTTCCTGTTTCGTCTACGATTTTTCTGTACTTTTTGTTGGTTCTCCCCGTGTTTCCTTTCTTTACAATGTTTTTTTTTTAAAGCTTAGCTTACCACCAAAAGGTTCTTTCACCGGTTATATTCAATGCAACTGCAGCGGCGGCAGATGTTCCGCCCAAATTGTGTATTTATGAAGGATCTTTCACCGCTCCATTGGACTTGAATACTTAGTGGGAAAGCAGCGGCGACTAAGTCCGGTATTGAGCCTCGAAAGCCGGCTCGTAAACACGTAGAATATTGGCCATCAAGTGGTGTCAGAAGCGGGAACGGGAACTGATGGGGCCATAGATCAAGCCCTTTTCCAGGCCACCCAGGAAATCATTTAAAAGACATTAAAATTTATTTCAGTGCTCGTTAAAATGTCCGCGGCACAAGTACGGCCCAATAAGCTATAAAAAGTGCGTGCGTCGGTTGAAAAGGTTGTACTAACTGTAGATTATGTAAATGTCTTCGGCAAGAACACGTGTTCTCGCCGACGGCTTAAAGCCTCCGCCAGACCTGGCGTATACGCAATAAGTTTGCCCAAGCCGAGGGTAGAATGTAACAGCCAGCCGGACAGCTGCAATAAAGTAAAAACTTGAAGATTTATTTCCCCCACCGAAGTTGCTGCAGCAGCTGCACAGCCCAGTCCCCCATACTCTCATATCCATATATATATATATATATATCCTTTATATCCTTAGATACAGTCTGTCCGGAGCGAAGTCCATATGTTGCGTGCAAATCACAGTGCAGTCGGGTTGGATTCGGGCCCGGGCTCTTCAACTATCTCTTCCTCCGCCTGCCACTGCTGGCTACTAAAGACGTTGCCAACAGGAAGTTTGCAAACCAAAAACGGAAGCGCAAAGATTTATTATAAAAATTCTCATAGCTCAGGCAGGCAAGCGGCAGCATATTACGTTAAAAGTGCTCAACACACACAGAGCTGAGAGAGTCCTATACGCCCACACACACACGGAACATGTACACATGAAGAAATTTGTAGATAATGTGTAACTATTAAGAAATAAATATGACAGTTTGACCTGAGTAAGATTTATCATAGAAACGAGAAAAACAAGTTATATAAAATAAAATATCAAGAAGCCAATTTTTCTAAAGCCGTGCAACTTGCAATTGAATAATCCATTAGAATTGAATTCATCATCAAAAAAGCATTTTTTTTAATTCAGATTTTAGAATTATTTGCAATATTTTTTGAGATAAAATATTTAAATTTTCAACGGCAAAACGAAATAAGTCCGGCTCTAGGCAATCATTCGCTTGTTGGCCTTAATAAAGGGTTTCAAATGCGTTGTAAACTTCTGACTGAAATTATATTTCCCTACTGGGGTATAATTACGCAGGTATTGTATTTTTCCTTGGTTTATGCACCTTGTTATTATTATTATTTTATAGACACCTTATTTGGGCTTGTTTCCCTCAGTGCTTGCTTATACCTATTAGTATTTATATAGCCCCGTGGACTGGGCAAAAGTTGGCAGCAAATTGTGCGGTCCAACACTAAGGCGAGCAGCTCTTAATTGCACATTTATTTGGGTTCGCCAAGAAAGTCCCGGGCACTCGGATCCCTTCCCCCACTCGGCGGCTAGTCTGCTGCTGCTTAGTAGTTTATCATTCGCTGTACTTAAATTACTCCACCTCCACCCAACACACACACACCCACAGATACTGGCTACTTGCTACTAGCCACATGCGAGCCGGGGGAAAAACTTTGTTCTCAATTCTCGTTGGGTGTTCGCTGCTTTGGTTTTTTTCTTTATGGATTTCCAGGAAGCAGAAGCCCGGCAAAAGTTTCCGCCCCTTGACGCAAAACGGAAATCTGTATATTAAATGACTAATTATAGACATTTTATTACCTTGAGCAAGATAAATGGCCAGCATGTGAGGAAGGCCAAGTGAACTGGTGAACCCAGCTTAAGTATAGTTCTGTACACAGAGAGGAATTTGTATTAAATGAGGGCATGCTAAAATAAATCAATGGTTCTTGCAGGATTTGCTTGAATTGCTGTTATATTATTTTTAATGGAATATAAAAATACATAACTAAACTTAACCAGAGGAATTTAAACGATTCTTGTTTAAGAGGCTTTAAAAGTCATCTGCTCTCGGTTCTTGAATATTTTGGAATAAAACTCGCGCGTGTCCTTCTCTTTTTATACATTATAGCTTGTAAAAGTGGCGGTGGCAGTATCAGTAACAGCTTGTCAGTTGGCAGTTGCCAGAACATTTTCAATTAAAAGCAGGCTAACCTTGAGGAGAGGAGAAAGAGCAGAGCAGAGAAGACACTGCCATGAAATGAGAATGGGGAAATCCGCGAAATTAAAATGACAAAAGCGAGGCGTTTACTTTAAAATGCATTCACACAGCGACGGCGGCGGTAGAGGCGTTACGTTACGTTACGTTTCGTTTCATTTCAGTTAGTGTGCCACAGCTGCTGAGTCGAGGGTATGCCCCCCTCTATTTCTATTCCCCAGCCCCATTTCACACACTTTTCCCCTCTATGGGTTTGCAAACATTTTTTGCAAATTCTGCAAATGAATTTTTTGTTCCCTGCTGCTGTCGCTGGCAACGCCGTTGCATTTAGTGGCATCATGAGATGCTATTGCAATTTCCCTGCTTGTCGCACATACTAATTCGCACACAGTCCGGATAGAAACTCACCCTTTCCCCGTATATTATGTATACACAAACAGAAATCATTTCAAATGTATGACGTTCAAAATTATTAATTAATAAAGTTAACACCAAGAAAAAGCCAAATAAATTCTGAATAGCTTCAACGAGAGTTATATAATTATAATGTTAATGTAGGAATAGGAACCTACACCTCCGTATATCAAAATTAAAGTTGACCATTAAATTTAGAAGATAAATCTTCTTCCAAAACATTATTTATTATTCAGTTATTCACTTTATTTTATGCAGTAATAACATTCCCTGTTCTCTATAAATTTTATATTTATTAGACATTTCTTAAGAATTTCCTTGCTATATTTCCTTTCTCACTGTGTATATATAGTATACACTGTGTGGGAAACAACAGAAAACATAACCACAAACCAGCGTTAAAGCAAAGTGAGTGCGCTCAAATGCTTTGCATAAACGGAAAGTAATAATTTAACGCAAAATTTCCTTTTGCTGATGCTGCCTCTGCGTTTCAGCTCCAGTTTCTTACGCTTCAATGGATCCCTCTTCGAGGATGTGTGGGTGGCGTTCCGGATTGTGGGTGGCAAATGCCTTTACCGCTATTGCGCAAATTGAACTTTTAACTGTGGCACGAGCTTCCCCGGGCATCCGGTGCCAGCTGCGTGCGCTGCCAACTGCTGCCGATACTGCTGTTGCTACTGTGTTGCTCCTGCTGCTGCTGCTACTCCTGCTGCTGTGTTTTGCTGTTGCCACTTCTGGCAACTGTGCAGGAGGAAACGACAACATGACCTTCGGGCGATTGCCTGCTTTAAATTTGTTTAACATCTTCCGCTTACGATATGGCAATAGCCCCCAGATGCATATCAGCCAGATGCAAAAGTTCGCGCAACTTATTAGCCGGAGATGTGTCGGAATAATCCCCATTCCATGGAGCTGGCATTTAAGTCCGATCGGTTACTAAGACTACTTTATCTTTAAATATCTTATTTTATATTCTTATACTTATACTTACTTATACTTACTTAATTCAATCTATATGTAATTTTGTTGTGTTACACAATTTAAGTAGTGAAGTCCTCTGCCGAAAAATGGCGCAGATCAACAAGAAAGTTTAATTTTTTTGGACCAAAGCCTTGAATCTAAATCCCCCTAAAATGTAACAACACGTGCACATACATACATATGTGTTCCGCTTCCTGCTCTCTTTTTGCGAGCTTCCGATCCCATTTTTTTTTTTTTTGTTACTTGGCAAACAATTCTTGAAGCCTCCCCTTCGAAAAACTGTTTCACTTAGTCTCGAATGCATGTTTACACTCGAGACTGGAGACGAATGTGCCGACACGGAGCGAGGCATGGGCGTAGAAAGTGCACTGGTAAATTGGGATCCAACAATCCGATGACCCCAGGCTAGAGGTTCACCTGTGCAAGGAAGGATTGAGCACAAATTAATTCGACCTCAACAGAGTTTCGGGGGAGAGGACAGGGTCCGCCGGGGGCTCCTTCCAAAGCCACTGACAAATGCAAATTTCATTTTTCTGCTAGGCTAAATCGAGTGCGAGTGGAAAAAAAGAACGAAACTCAGTACCGCAAGCAAGCAACTCCCAAGAAGATTTCAGCATGTCCAAACATGCAAATTTTCCAGTCTGTCGCTGCCTCCTTGCTGCTGCCCCAAACTCGCTGCTGCTTTTTTCCGTGCACGCTTTTCGCTGCCGTGCTGTTGTTTTTCCCAAACGTCGGCAGGAAAATAGGAATGAGAGAAGGAAGCAGGGAAAATAGCAAACCCGGCAGCCGGAAAAACGGAAGCAACGTGCGTGCATGCGTGACACAATTGAAGCGCCTAAAACGCCGAAGTCGCAGCTGAAGACCAGAAGGCAGCTTCTATACTCAAAAAAAGTCTAAGAAATGATACTGATGAACTCAAAAACGTATTATTTTTATATTTAGAGTTTATTTTTAAACCAGAAATCTTTAAGATTTATTCAAAAGCATTTTTTGTAAAGTAATTTTCAATGGGATGGGAAACTTGTACTATTAATTGTTTAACAATCATTAAATGCTTTTCTTCGTTTTTTTTCAGTGTTCATCAACCGGTTTCTAGTTGAACCGAGTTGAGCTGAGAGAATATGCTTATCTCTGGCGTCCTCTCCGCCATAGTCGAGCTATCGGACCCGGAGGAATCGTTAGCCTGCCATTTCGGTCGCATCGCTCTGGCGGAGTAAACAAAACAAAAAGCTGCTCGGAAACGAGGAAACAGCAGGAAAGGCAACAATAGACTAAAAAGAAAAACAAGTTAGGAGACTAAGGTCATGTTTCCAGACACAGAGATACTCCGTACTTGGATTTTTTGTTGTAAAGTTGATCACAGAGTCCTTACCAACAGTATTAATATAGCAACAAATTATTATTTTTATTTGAAACTTAACTATTTATAATTAAAAAAATAAGGATTAAGATTATAATTTTATTGTTAAGGTTCTTGCCACCACTGCGTATGAGTAATAATTTATTTACAAATATTACACTATCTACTCTAAAAGAATTATTGATTTTATTTTTGTTAAAATGTTGTGTTAAGCCTCTTTCCCACATTTCGAAAGAGTAATTTTTTTTTCAAAATAACTTACAAATTACTCTAGAAAAATTATTATAAAATCTGAGTTGTATTGTCAAAACCTTACCATTTAAAATAAAATAAATAGTTTCTTCTTAACTTCAGGTTAACACTGCGTATGAGTAATAATTTATATAAAATAAATGTAGAACTTCCCTAGATCAATCGTGTCGAAATGTTACCTGCTCAGCGACATTGTCTTCGTTTTGAATTTCAAAAGATCATCGTATACCCTTCAAAGCATCGAGTACCGATTGAAACTACAACAATAAACTCTGTTAAGTGACGGCGACGAAGGGGAACGCACTCAAGTGATTTGACGATTGATTCTGCTGTGCTCTTGATTTGCCTTTTTTTAGGCGACGGGAAAAGGGTACGTCAGGGCTATTCAACGAAACAAAACTGAATGGAGCGTGGAGTGGAGTAGCTGGGAAAAGAGCACTGCCCGCAGCCGGCGACAAGTGCATAAAAATACACAATCAAATGGGAGAAAGGCAGCAGTAAAATTGTTTGGAAAATTGATTTTTCTTACATTTAACCGAGCGTTCAATTGCTTATTTTCATTGGGTCACTCAGGAGCCAGCACAGACAAAAAGAGCCGGGAGTGCAAACACAGAGCGAAACATCAAGTGAAGTGGAAATATTGAATTATTTATATTCGGTGCATTGCGTTATGTTCATCCGTTTCTTTGCCCAATTTCTTGCCCTCTGCTTCACTTTGCTTTCTTGCCATTTCCGTTTCCTCCATGTTGGTTGCTTTCCATACCCAGTGATTGTTAAGGGTAAAGGGTATATCGTAGTGGCTTTCCCTCTTATACAGTACAAGCAAATGCAACATTGTCGGTCAGTGAAATTATTATTAGTAAGGAGTATTATTGATAAACTTTAATTATTTCCCGTTCTTAAGACGGGTTTTTCTCGGCAGTTGGTTGAGGTAAAGAGATTCTCTAAACATTTCTTCAAAATTATCCCCTGTACGCAGCTTCGAAAAATATGCAAGGATTTCAGGGACCGGAGTGCCGGGTATTTTAGGGTCGGGGCACCCAGCCATTGCTCTCATTCTTATTTTTTTTGTGGCGCTTCTTGTGCTGTTTGCTAATTTCTTTGATTGCTTTACCAGTTTGGGGCTGCCTCGCTCGCTGTGCTTCCTTTTTCCGCTTTTCGCCCGCTTTTTGTTTGCCAATGCGCTATTTACTCTTCACGCACAAAGACAAAGGCCAAGGGTCCCGGGCGCACTTGAAAATTGCCTCAAATATTTATATACGAAGCAAGCTTCGTTAGGTTACCTGCGGTTATTTGGCAGAGACCCGATCCCGGCTCCGATCCCGTTCCCGCTCCCTCTTCTGCACCCCGTCATGAAGTATTCATAACACGGCAATTCAATTAATTAAGTAGGAGTAAAGAACTAACCTCTCCCGAGCCATTGTGATATGAGAGGAACAAGTGCTACAACATAATGATAATTATTTTACATTGGCGACACCACGCGGGCGGAATGGAAATGGAAGTTTCAATTACAAGTTTAGACAAGCGAAGGGCGGCCGCCTTTTGACATGGGTAATGTGTTGCCAAGAGGAAAATGAATAATTATCACGGGACTAACTGGTGCGCATGGGAGGATGTGCGGCGCAGGAGTCCTGGGGAGCGAGACCCAATTAAAGCAAGCCAACACAAATGGATATTATACCCAGAAGTTACCAATCATACTATATTACCACAACAATCAGTGTGCCATTGTTATCTGCCATTGAAATAACTTGATTTCTTGACGGGATTTTGCGGCTCCCAATTAAACAGACTAAGTAAGGGTTTTACAAACATTGCTGGCTTGTCTAACCCTTGTTATATATAATATTTAATACGCCATTCGATTAATTTAATTTAATTACAGAGACATAATCATGGACAATAGAAAATAAAATCACAATCAAAGCATAATTTTATCTGCAAATAAAAGTGGTCGTTGAACTGCAAATTCTGCGCTCTCTTTGATATCTGGTAAGTTTGTTCATAAAACAAGTACTATGAGCCATTCGCAGCGGCTTCGCCTTTAAATAGTGTTGGGTTACACCTTTAGCTGCCATTTGGCCACCACTCATAATGGCCCATCCCTTTTGACCACCACCACCCTCAACTTTCGGAAAGCTCCGTGGAGCATTTATTGATGGCGCTGTTGATAAATTCGAATTGACACTGTGTCCGTTGCTAGGGGAGATGGGAGTGAAAGACCGCGCAACTTATTAAAGGACCGTGCTTGGAGACTGTCGTTGGCGTGCCTTTGTTGTTGTCACTGCTTTGTTTTAAGCAACATTATTAATTTTAATAGAAAACTTGGCAAGGATGCTGCGGGGCGGAGGAGGCGGTCAGGGGTCCAAAAATTAATGAGGGTTGTCCACTTGGCGCTTGTTGAATTTGTAATTTGTTGCCCGGCCCCGTTCCCATAGGAATAAGCGATGCTTTGTAGTTGCTCTACACGCGGCAAAAAAAGGAATGGAAATTTTGATAGTAAACAAGGAAGAAAGCTAACTTCGGGAAACCGATGCTTGTTTACCCTTGTAATTTCATCATGGAAATATATCTAAGCCAAAAATGCATTAAATTTAATTCTGAAAGCTTTTTCAATACTAAGTTTTGTCAGATTAACAAATGCGTAGATTTGGACATAGATAGATCGGCTCGACTTCAGAAATTGTTATGCTTATATAGCTTTCTATGAACTTGAAGAAGTATTTAGTTTGAACAGAATTCTGCAATCTTGCAAATATAGCTTGCTCTACCCATTTTTTCTGAGTGTGGATAGATGTTTCCTGCTGCCATTGTAAATGTTGCCCCAAGATAAGCGACAAAGTGTAAGCGTGGCAATTATTTGGTGATTTCTCAATGCTCTCGAAGCTGGCGGCGAAACTCCGCGACGAGTCGCAGGTGAGAGACAAAAGGCTTGGCTCGGCCATATCGCGCGGCACTAAACTTAATTTAATAGCGGCAATCGCGGCGCCGGAAGCCCCAAGTGCGCATCAATTTTAAAGCCACACCGAGCACTCTAGTCAAGTGGGCGCCCATGAAATCACATAAATAAGCGTAATAACTAATGTAAACAGGCGGCGGCGAGCGGTCGCGTAGAATCTCCTCGCCAATCTCCTGCATTTGCATTTGAGCGCGAGAAATTGCCGCAATAAATTGCGCAGTAAAAACACATCGACGCGGAGAGTTGAGTCAAGGGGCCGCTCTTCTTCTCCGCGGGCTTGGCTTCCAGGCGAAGGTGAGGTGAATTGACACGGTGGCGCATTAAGGACGCAATGCACACACAATTACAATGAGTGGGCGGCAAAGGTACATTCTGGGGAGAGGGAGGGGGCGCCGAATTGAAATAAATGTGAAAACTTCAAAAAGCGCTCAAGGTAAATGCCACCAACGGCTACAAATGTGGCCAATATATAAATTCCCCATAGCTGAATCTCTCACCTCGGCTGCTACCCTCAAATTTCCTTTGCTCTGTAAGCTGAGGGTCGGGTTCACCCACCCCGGCGAATGTGTGTGTTTGATTTTTATTACGCTGACAAATGGCGTGGCGCATTTAAGCCGAAACCCCTTTATGCGTTCCGGTCGGTTCCGTTTTGGCAGTGAAAAAATTTGAATTTCAGCTAACCAAACAGCCAAACATATGCGGCGGCGCCTTCGTCGTTGTAGCTGGTTTTAATGCACTTTAAAAAATATCCAAGTTAGTGTTCATTTAGATACTTAGCTTATAGGTATTATATCCTGGCATAATTCATAATAAGAATTATTTATATTTTATTTTTATAAAACCTTTCTAGAACGCTTTTGAAAAGCCACTCACTTCATTCACCATTTGAATGCACTACTTGTTTCTCTGTGTGCATTGTGCTGCTGCAGCTTATGTATCATACTTTTAAGCTTAGCGTGTAAGGCGCATAAATCGCGCAGCATTTTCCCCTCCAAGCCTCGACATGACAGCTCCAGTTCCACACCCAAAAACCGAATATCCATTTATTAGCCTTCCCGCCGGAAAATTGAATAAATCGCTGCTTGCGTCTCCCACCTAGGCTCAATTGATTTTCACCCAAAATTCGAAACTCAAGGTTGCCTTCGAGGCTTTAAGCTAGCTCAACAAGAGCATCTATGTAGTTGACTTTCGCGGGGCATTTGTTTAATTTGGCGTAAGACAAAGACGGCATCTTGCCGCGCCGTCTCCATGCATCAAATTTTAAACAGCAATCTACTGGAGCCATGTAAATACAAACCACGCGCTTGAGATTACGCTTTATGATACGTGATAACGCATTGCGTAACCTTTTCGCAGATAATCCTGTTAGGCGGCCTACGCACTTGTCCCCATTTGCCTTACTGCCTCCTGGGTCCCCGATCCCCGACCTTTCTTCCGACTCCGTGTCAATGTCAGAATGTGCCTTAGACTAAAGGTAAAAGGATACGAACACCGAGGGGAGGCTGCGCAGACCCTATTAGTCCTTGAGCACCGTTGACTTTCTCAAGTTGTTTGCAACTCATCCGGCGGCTGCCTTGGTTGGCTGGAAAGCCTTCTGGGGAAACTATGAAAATGTATTTCGGAAGGGGGTTTTCGGCCGTTCTTTTATTTCCCCAACGAATATTTATTTTCTCAAGCGACTGAAAACTGAGAATAAAATGTATATTCTTCGCTTATCTTGAGCTTATTTATTTAGATGCATTAAATTTGTTGTCCGCATAGATTACAAAATAACCAGTAAAGAGGTTTATCTTGGACATTTTCGCGGTACGCTTCACCTCTCATAAAATAAAGCTATAACTTGTTAGGTACCATAAAAATCCCGAACTATTTTAGCCAAAAAGTGAATTTTACGACTGCTTCATAAAACCCCCAAAAAAGCGATGATCCATTATTTATTTCACCTTTTCATTTCTGGGATTTTTTAGCATCTTAAAGCGTATTTTTGGCAGCCCAGCCGGGGCAACTTTCCCCCTTTTCTGTTACCGTTGACATCTTAACACTTGCCGCTTTAACATGCCATGCCACATTTGGCAACGGTGACAGGTGCCTTTAGTTGGGTCTGGCAGGGCATATGGCATAAAGCTCTGATGTCATCAAAAATGTCACTCAAAAATTTATGAAAAGCGAAAAATGTGCGAAAGCACATAGACGAGGCGACAGACGGGGAGCATCGGCCCCTCCCTTTCCGCTCTGGGATTGTGGGACTGCGAAGACAGCGTGGGAATGCGAACAGAGGACCTGGAGCCATTTCTATCGCATATAAACTCACTTAATGCGAGTGCATATTGATAAGAGACAAGGAGACGCGGCGGAGCAGATAGCACGGCGTCGACGTCGTCGGCGGTATCAGCAACAGCTGCAGGAAGTGCGCTTAAATGTGTCGCCCGCGCCGGATAAAGCGTTAAGCCTTTGCAAGGACCACGCACGTGGCCATGAGTTATTATTGTTCGGCCCCGAACGAGCAGCAGTCATGTTCACTTGTAGCGATATCGACTACCACCCCGGCGTCCCAGAAATCAATTTGATGCTCCGCCACCAGCACTTCCTGATTACGGTCTCCTTCTATTGTTTGTCGCCCGGTGCGTATACGCGATATTTTGCATATATTTTTATTCGCAGTTCCGATCCGGCGCCTGTGTTTTCCTTTCGGCTCTCGCGTACGTGCCTCATCACGGCACGAGTTGCTGGTGAGTTTTCCCCCCTTCCAGCCGGCGGTTGTCATGCAAATGAACCGCTTTTTGCGATTTCTTTTCGATGTCAGCCACAATCAAGTTATGACCACCGTCGCCGCCCATTGTTGGCCCAGGACATAAAAAAGTTTTCTGGTTAATTGCCAGCACTCCTATCTTAAGTCGAGCAGCAGAGAAACCGAATCAGACATGTGTGCCGATGGAAAACTTTTAAGGCCAATCCGGCCAGGCTTTTCTCCGCCTGATTTGCCACGGGAAAACCAAGACTCGGGTTTATCGCATATTTTTCATAAGTGCGACGTGACTTCATTATTGGCCCCGACTTTTCACCGGCTTTGTGCACTCTAAAATAAGTCTGCTGTATTTAAACCGAAAGGAGATATTCTTAAGTTGTTTCTTTTAATGCGACTACTGGAAATCCCTTGTTATATTAACTAAAGAGAATAACTTATTTTATTTCTTTAAAATTGTTTTTTAACAGTTTAAGCCATGTGAATTTTGTTAAGGTGTAAATTTGCAACTTCGGTTGCAACTTCGGTTAGTTAGTTGACATGTCCTGTGCATGTCCCCGGCATATCTATTGATTAAACTAAACCCTCTTCAATATTATTGACAATTTAAAGTTTCAGTTTATTGGCATGTGGCTCGTTGCAGTCAAAGCAAATTGGCAAAATGGAAATTCTTTAAGTTCTTGGTTAAACTCTGCATATCCGAAGTCACAGCTAGGGGAATTTTAAAAGGAGAGACACGAGAAATCAGTTTCGAAGGAATTACCATGTAATTTTACCCATTCTCCATCATGCTCTATGGGGATGATTAAGCTGCAATCAAAGTGTATGTTAAATTTTTGGGGTAGATGTCAAGGAATTTATGATGCCAGGTAGGCTTTGAAGTTGCTAATTTTCCCCAGACTTTAATGCCCTGTTGGGGACGGCAAGCAAAAATATTTATTGTCATATCAAGTGCACACACCAAGCCCAAAAGCAGCCCAGATGGATGGCGTATGCATAGCCCTCAGACCTCTGCTAATGCGTTGGCCTTTTTTGGCTTTTTTTCCTTTTTATTTTGTGGGTGTGGGCCATTATAAATTCGGAGCAGACGGAGAGAGAGAGAGAGGAGTGGCCCGAGGTTAATGGCCCAAGTCATCATCTGTGCGGCCACATGCATGGCAAATTACTGAATATACAATTACAAAATACACTTTTCTAATTGTAATTGTAATGCAGCACACACGGCCCAAAAGCCGGCAGCCAGCAGAGACCAGCAATAATGCAAACAGTTTACGGGGCGGCCAAGTCGGAAGGTGAAATTATATGCCTATGCATACACCCTCATCCCCATCCCTATCCCGTGCACATAAAGCTGAAGTGCTCGTCTGTGTTTGTGGGTGTGTGTTGACATATTGTTCTGGCCGGGTCCTCGTTCTATCCCGGTCCCAGCCTTGTTTCCATGTTTATTTGTTTGCCAAGTTAGTGTTAACTTTAGTCATTCAGCCAGATATCCGTCGGTGGCACTTCAGACGACCTCCATTTGAGTTGCTGCTGCTCTCTTGTTGCCGCTGCTGCACCTGCTGCACGTTGTCATTATTATGGCATGCCCGCCCAGCCAAGTGACAGGCAGCAGCGGCAGCAACAACTGTACCTGGCTAACAATGGCTTCCAGCCAGACAGCACCCGGAGAAAGTTGAAGTTAGAACATATGACTTAAATCAGAAAGCATATTAATTCCTTCACATAGTATAATTAATAAAGTGCGATAGGCATCTATCAAGATGCATTTAATCAATTTAAGTATTTAGACCAATATTCGAATTTCGCTCAGTGTGGGCCTGGCTATGCCGCATCCTCCATTGGCCCTTACACACGACCTCATTAGCCATTGAAACGTGACTTGTTATTTGACTTGGTTCGCGAGCAGTCGTCTCTGGGTGCACGAGTGTCCCTGTCTATTTACGATGTGCATCTCCAGGACACTCGCAGGCCGCACACACGCACGCACGCATTTGTTTGTGGGCCCGTTCAAAGTCTAATTAAATTTGCCGCCGCTGCAACTTAGCTGGGCCTCCGGCCACAGGACCGCGCATATGTTAGCGAAAAATGTCATTTCCAGCGAACGAATCCCGACCGGAGCCAAACAATTTTCGGGCATTTCCGAGTGCTAGCAGCGGTTGGCTGACCTCAACGTATTCATTGCACAGAAAGAAATTAGTGAAGAACCTCACTTAAAGGTATGATAAAACTAAAGGCTGGAAGAAATGATATAGGTAATTAAATCCCTCTTAATGATAGCACATAGTAAAACAAGATACAAAACAAATTCTATGCGCTAATTTCAAAATTAAATCACATCAAAAAGGGTTTGAGCCAGTGGATGATATAAAACAGATAAATCTAAAGTAAAATTTTAATACTTTTTAAAAATCTGAGCCTTAAATATGTATTTATAATTTTAAGAGAAATAATTTTAACGTTCACGTAATGTAGGGTTAAAAATGTTCCAAATTTTCTTTCTCTGCGCTCCAGATTACGAATTGCAAGCATTCAGCGGAATTTCACTGGTCGCAGGTTACTGGGGGGGGATTAGGCACAGCAATTTGCATTGCAAACAAAGTGAAAACAATCAATTTTATTGCAGTTGCATTTAGTTAATTAACACCAATGCGCTGAGCGGAGCTGGGCTTACGGTTGCCCAAACAAAATTCAACCAAATGGAATGGGTTTCGGGATCCGGGATCCGGGCAGATTTGCCTGCTCGTAAATTAGCCCGAATTAATGAATGCTCATTAATCAAGCGCAAAGACACACAGTCTGGGCAATGCAAGATCACACAAAGGCCGGCAGTAAAATTCAGCCCCTAAATTTCTTATCTTTTCTATATATGTACATATACATATATTTTTTTTTTGTGGTCAACGCTCATCAAGGAGGCAGAAGAAGCTCCTTTTTGTGTGGCTTTCATTCAATTTCACTTCCTGCTGGACCAAAAATCTGAACTTCAACGCTTGCCACAACTAATTATGCCACTAATTGAATTTTCGCATTAAGCGCTGACCAGAGGAGGGACGAGAGATGCCACGGCCATTGCCATTTCCGCTCGCCTTTCTGACGGCCGATACGAGATGGATGCTGGCCATTCCACTGGCCATTCGCTGTGCACGAGTGCCGGAGTTAATTCAGTGGCCGCGCTGCCATTGATTATTTCCCTTTTTCTGTGGGGCCCAACTTTAATTACAATATTCACTGGCTGCCCCGGCCAAATGGCCATTGTATGTCGTTGAACGCAACGCTGCGAGTGCATTGAATGCCTAAATACAGATGCCTTTGCACCCTTAACCCTTGACCCTTTGTTGGTTGTTTGTGGTTTATTTGGAATATTTTGGTGGCTATATGAAACATTGGTAGTCTATTTCAATGGGTTTAAATATTAAAGAATATAGAAAGTATTAAGAAATAAATATTAAAGTGAAAGCACTAAAAAATATAGCCGAAAATACATTTTTCATGTACTTTTGGGGCATTCTAAATAATTTACTAAAGGTCTAATGAATTCATTGCATAAAATCGCTTACTATACACTATTAATTTATTTAACATTCTCTAGCTTTAGAAGTACTTTATAATTACGTTATTTCCTTTAGTACTGAGGCTTACGAACTGCTAATATCTTCTGGTTTCCTAACTATGTATGTGTACTCCTAGCTTTGCTTATAATTACATAAATGTTGCAATCAAATAATCATTGACACATTGCAATTTCATATTAAACTATGAATTAATTGAAATGCAATGACTATACATTAATTGAAAATGGCTCAACCAGTACTGGGTTAAGTTCGATGGCAACTCAAATACATCGCAAAACGTTTGTCAAAGTCCATCGGTGTGACCGGACCTTGTTTACAAAGCGAACCCAGGCTCGGTGGCAGAGCAAATGTTTGAATTTATGTAGCGGTTTCAAATATTGAATTGAATATTATGGAATATCTGCTGGTCGGTGCACCCAGCTGAGGCATAACCGACCATTGTGGTTGTTTGGGACAGCCGATTGCCTCCTATTTGCCGGCCGTGTTTAATTGCCATTCCAAAGCGACAGCTTTTCAGTTGCAGGGACTAGTTGGAAGGCTGCATGTTATTACACACTTAATCCGAGTGCCATGCGGAGTATTTATATTAATGGCAAACTCTGATTGAACGCACAAACAGAGATCACAAATCAGGCCTTTATATGTATATACACTGAGAGCTTTAAGAACTTTAGGTTAACTAGTTGAATAGAAAGCAGAAAAGAAGTGCTTTAATTGAAGCTTCTTGAAGAAGGATTGCATCTACATTTTGAAGCAAAACAGGAAGACCATATAACACTGTTCATATAATAATGTTTCAAAGCATTTTCGATCAAAGTCTCTGTTTTTCTCTGTGTGTGCTGGCGGCTAACCGAGCTCTGGTCTGGTTGTGCCTGTCCCTCTGATTTCGATTTAAGTTTTCGCTTGCCTTTTTCTCTGGTCCTCGCTACTCTCGATTTTGTCGCTGGACAGGCGGCATTCATTTCCGTATGACTTGGAAATTTTGCGGCTTTTCACTTTGCGGTTATCCCCAAGCCCAGACCGCAAATGTAAAACTAATGGCATTCCAAAATTTATGAATGCTATGTGCGCAATTGTGCGGGGAGAGTGGGAGGCCTGGGCCCTCGAGTATGTAACTGTGATAATTATTTTGCCATTAGAATCCGATTAGTTGGAACATTTTCAGTGCCGTGGAGCATGTGTGTGTCTGTGGGTGCATTTGCTTCATTTCCGCTGCCCCAAAAAGCATTCACAACTTGGCTGCAATCTTTTGGCTGCAGTTTCTGGCTTAAAAATTTAACGCCCGTGAGCGCGATTATCGCTGGCATTATGAGCTGCCTGATGAAGTACAAACAGCCAAAATAAATAAGTTGCCCCGCTAGCCGTTATCCTCGTGGCCCGCATTGGCAGCTTAAATATTTTCAACGTCAATACGCCCGCAATTTCACCCATTTGGCATCAATAAACTATAAAAGCGGAATGCTTGCGGCCCTGTCTGGGCTGCTTACACAGAGCCAAAGCGAAGCCCGGGAAAAATGCGGGAAAAGGGGAAAAGCCAGGGAAATACCAAGGGAGAGGGAAAGCTGGGGAGGATCTGCTAGTGCTCCGGGCTGTGGCTGTAGTAAATATAAAAGTAAACGCCAAGTACATAGACAAACACAGTCAGTGCAAGTCAATGGCAATGCCTTGGCGAGGGCAGCCGCCGCCGCCGATGTAGTGTAAAATTTATGACTCGAGCGCATTCCACAAAACATTTTCGCCTCGGTCTGCAGAGAGAGAAAATTTAGTTGAAGATTACAAAACCTTTATTTAGAATGTCTTGTGAGCAACATTTTCTCCCATTTGGTTATATATTTTTAAGGCATTTTTCCCTGTTTACCCAGCAGCGTTGGCAAAAAGTGTAGTTTAAGATTAAGACCTAGGAACAGACGAACGTGGTGGAGTTTACGGCGGTGATGGAGTGTGGGGTTAGCTTGTATTTCAGCCTTGCCTTCTGCCGACGCTGCAGCTTGCATTTAATGTTCTGTTGGCCGCATAACTTGGGGCATAAATAATAAGGCCTGGCAGTAACAATAACCTGATATGGGTTGTGGCTTTAAGTATAATGGCAGCCATAGGCTTACTCGTAGAGAATGAGGTGGAAAAACTGCATTTCTCTCCTTTAATTTTGAAATGCTTGGCATATTGAAACAAGCTTATTAAGTTGGCATTTCAAATTGTATAAGAATTGGGATTGCTTAATTAATTCAAAGGTTAGGCTTGTATAGCACTAGCAATATATGCTATATATCCATCAAGATTTTCTAATAATGCAAAAAGTTAAGGAAAGCTGAAACAAGCAATGCTAAGTTGCACTGTTGCAAAGGCAATGACTTATAACCGGAAATTGTGAGTAATTTAACAGTAAATCACAATCTGAGGAATTAAAATTGAATGCCCAATTAAATTAAGTAATTCTGTGGACCTTACAAACGTCAAAGGACAAAAAACTTAACCCAAGCCAAGAGCCACTAAAGTGAGCTTTGTTTTTGGTTGTGACAGGTTAATTTGGCAGGTCAATCAATCTTGAATTACCCAACCGCACCGATTGCAAAGGGATGCATCATTAGTCCGTTCAGAAAGTAATCTTCTTGTTTGTTTCTTTCCGGCAGAAGTATTTGAAAATGTCTTAGATTCAATGTGCTCTACTTAAAGTTGGTCTGCGAATTTCTAGACTTTAAATGCTAATTATAACTTGTTTTTGCGCAGCAGACAGAGAAACTTCGTCCAAACCAAATATGCATATGTCAAATAAACAAATGTATATGTATATATAACGCATATATGTATAGTAGATAACCCATAGAAAAATTACTGAGTGCTTAATTCAAAAAGCATATGAAAAGTTTATCCTTCAGACAAGAACACGATGTCTCTTAATAACTTTTTGCTGGCATTTTGTTTGCTGTTTTCCTCGTTTTTGTTGGCTCGTTCTTGTTAGCCTGCCAGGACACACATACACACAGGCGCACCGACCTTTCTGCATGTCTTTCCGCTGCTTGCTGGACATAAGAGGGAGCCTCAGGGGCGTGGCACAGCCTTTGGCAACGTCTACTCTGAGGATGTCGCACTCCCCCCGGCCATGTTCGGGCCCAGGCCGCTGCTCCTCGCTCTCGACGGCCAATACTACTCTCTGTGCAAATTAACTTGTTTCAATTAATAATCCCCCAGCAAATATGTCAACCACATGGGCCTCTGGCCAGGGGGGGAGGGGGCGGATGAGAGGTCCTCGGGCTGCTCGCTGTTCGCTGTTGAAAGTCAAAAACTATGCAAACTTTTAGCTGACTTTGACATTTATGGTTTTCCCCGGGGTCGGCAAAAGTTTCTGCTGCCCATGCCCCATCTGATTTTGCCGATCGGCCGACAGTCGACGGTCGACCTCCATGTTGACTGTTCAAAGTTTCCAGGCAATACGTTTAGTTTTTGGCTTCATTTGGCTAATGAGTTGACCCGGCCACTGCCGGGGTCGCATGGTCACGTGCATTCCCTCGAATTCGCACACATTAGCAAATACTTTGCAGCGGGATGAAAAAGGTTTTTCCAGTGAAATGGTCGTTTGATTGGATTGGGGGCCAGCAGCAGCACAACAAAGGGGCAAGTTGTGTGTCATTGCCTCGGTCCTCGTCCTGGTTTGGGTCCCTGTCCCGGTCTTTGGGCCGCGCTGGTGCCATCTTTCTGGTTTAATCCAATTTATGTTGCTTGCGAAACTTTTGTGGAACAACTTAAAAGTTTTTGCTCTTAAATAGCATCAAGTCAAATCGAAAAATAAAGGGAAAACAAAGAAACAAAGTATGAAAATGAGTTTACTCGAACACGGAGGAAAAAACCCTCCCGAGGCTAAAGTGAAGACTTATTTCGAATAAACTGCTGTCTTGAGAGAAGCACTATGTTGTAAGAAATCTAGACAGAGCTTTGCAATATCATTTCGCGTAGTTTTTAGTATTATTTTGAGTCATAGAACTCTTTTCATTTTTATAGTTTCTACTTTTTTTCAAGTGCAGGAAAAAAACAAGTTGAAATCCTTTAGAGAAGGGCCGGCTTTGAGTATGTAAGCGTCGAGAATTAAATAAATTGCACATTTTGACACATTTTGCCACGTTGACTTATTCCAGCCAGCGTCCCCAGCTAGCGCGCCACTCATCCGCCCCGTTGGCCAGCAGCCTCGTTAGCCCCGCCCCATTTCCCTTCAGCCCTTCCGCATTTTCGCTCTTTCCATTTCCAATGCCGACGACAACACGAATCAGCTATAAAATAGTTTTTGACGCTGACGCATGCCGCATAGCAATTTTCCACGCTGGCCCCGGCCGGCTACAAACTTGCCTTTTATTTATTTGTTTAGAATTTTTCGCACGCCCCGTCCAGAGAAACCCTTTTGCCTTTTGCTTTCGCTTTGTGCTCCCCCTGGCTCCCTCTGGCACCCTTTGCGCACGGGTCAGTCGATTTCGGGGCCGGGCTAATAAAGTTGTCGGAAAAAATTGTTTAACCATAATGATATGCTTGGGGGACAAGTGTTGTAATCCTTTTGTGGCATAACCCGTTTAATATGTATTGAAATTCTCAAAGAAACCCCCATTAAGTGGGGACCCAAGTCCGCTCCGATCAGTTTGATAAGTTGTGAGGCTTAACAACGGTTGATGGCACAAATGGAGGCCGTTCCTAACGAGTTGAGCCGGAGTCGAATATGCAAAAGTCAAATGGCAGCCGTTGATGCTGGTCAGTGGTAGTCGCTTTCCATTGCCAGATGCTGGACAGTTGGCGTTGGCGGTCGGGCAGGCAGTCATGTTAAAAATTTGCACTGGCCAACGGGCGGAGGCAGCTGCTCGACTCGACTCCTTCTGCAATTTGTATACACATGTCCGGTACTTTTTGGGGGAAATGCCTCCTCCGAGAGCACGTGCCAAAGAGTTTGTTGTATTTTTCCCGATTCGTGCTGTGTTCCCATTGCAGCAATTGGAAAATGTTGCACAAAGTGTACGCCACACCCAGTTCCACTTGAAGTCGAGGTCCGGTGGCGGCGATTAATCAAAAATTGTTTACTCCATGTGATGGATGTGCAACATGGTTTTGACTTCCAACCGAGCGTGCCTGGCAGCCAGTCAAAAGCTAAGCAGAGAGAGCGAGCCACATTTCTGGCATTCCCAGGACGCAGATACGGCGTCCATAGAGGCAGTGGAGAAATTAGTGCCAAGACTTTACTAAAAATGCTATTCCTTAATCATCCGGAATTTCTTTAAACTACATAGGAACATATTTTAGGAACTAGCAGCATATAATGGAAATATTTTGTTTACAATTTAATAATACTCTGAGTTTATTAGCAAACATGTTTCAAAATGGCAAAAGCTATTTTGTGCAAATAATAATATTGAAAATAGAATAGTTTCCCCTAAATTCAAATTATAAGCTAGAAATACTCAGATTTTTAGACTAAAAATTTCAACTGGGTAAATGTTAACCAAACCTTTAAAGTTCAGAGCTATAAATTCGACCACAGTCGTACGCCGCACAATGGCCGGAAAGATAGAGATACTATACAAAAATCAACTTTTTGATGACAA
>JAEIHY010018370.1:0-15144 GCA_018904565.1 Drosophila tsacasi
TGCGCCTAGAAAAATGTGGAATTAGTTGGAAAAGAAAATCAAAAAAAGCAACAGAGTTGGAGGAAAGCAAAAAAAAAAAAAAAATTGGAAGGAAATATTTGAGTGTGTCTGTGTGGTAATGCCGCTGTGTGTGTGCGGTGTGTACAGGCGCAGTCGCTGTAAAAGTAGCAAACAGTGCCCAAGGCGCTCCCCAAGAACTCACGAGAGCGAGAGAGGGGGGTGCATTTGGGCCCTGTTACCAGCTTGTTTGCCAACACTTAAAGAAAAGCGAAGAGAAATGAGATAAAAGTAGTAAAAGAGGCAACAACAAAAAAACCCTTGGAATCGCAGGATCCAGGATTGGCTGCTACCTGCAACTGCAACTAGCGGTAAAGCTAATGCTAATGCGATGACTTAAGTGGGCTTAAGTAGAAAGCCATGTTAAAGCCAAGGCTTTAAGGCCTTCCAGCCTGATTGAATATCGGAGCGCTAATTGGCAAACAATTAGACTTTACAAATCAAAGAAGACGTGGGCCTTACCCTTGAACTTGAAATATTCAATTAAAACTGGACATTAGCCACTTGAAGGTCACGTAAAGTGGCTTTGTAACTAGGTAAAGGCTTTAATTGCTGGTTTGTTTAGTCGAAATGGTAGCCGAGTTTGACTTTGGCTTAGAAAATATCCCTCAAAGATCCGGCTCGAAGGACCAAAAATGTAGCAGTTTCTATAGATAATTAATTCAATATTTTTTGCATGAATTATATATAAATTAAGTGAAATATATATGTTTATAATCTATTTTATTTATTTGAAAATCACTTGCAATTCTTTAAATAATTTATTTATTATCTAAATTTAAATTGGATTTATTAACTTAAATTCTTTATAATTTTCTTAATATCAAAGCTCCTCCTCTCTCTCCCTGGCTAATTAAAAATCATTTTTCCCTGGCCTTTCCTAGATTTTTCACCTGGAATTATGCCATTGGACATCACTTGCCCTGACACAGACTTTATGTATTTATAAATAGAGAAAGCGTTTTGCTGAGCTTAATTCACTTTAGATGCCACTTCTGCCCCTCTCAGCCTTGATCTCTGCCCACTCTCCTTCCCTTTCATATATACTATATATTGCAATCCTTTCTCCTTGGTGGCAAGTTTTTCCTGGCCGCTATTTCTAGTTTTCATTTCTTGGTTTTACTTGTTTTTCTTTCTGCTAGCTTTCTTTAATGCAATTTGAACAAATTAAAAAGTAGTGCGTGTGCCGCAGGTAGAAAAGTGGGCCGGCGGTTGGCTGCAGCTTCATCATCGTCATCATCATCATCAACTCGGATGGTCGTCTTCCATCAGAATTTGTTAGGTGTCCTGAACTCGGTGCCTTCTGATAGTTTTAATTAAACGCAATTGAGTTGCTTTAGAATTTGTTGAGAAAACTGTTAGAGGAAGTGAACTAAAATTGGTTTCAAATAATAAATGCAAATATCTAATAGTACTTTTGGTTTACAAATTGTTTTTTTGTTAAATATATTGAAAGATTTTGTTCCCCCAGGATTTATACATTTAACCCAAGCTTTACTTGTTCCTAAATAAAAATCCGTAACTAAGGTCCTTCCCAAACCACTAGCTGTGTCCTGTCTTTGCCTCCCTTCTCCTAGTTAAGCCCCCTCTTCTGCTCATTGTTAAATCATTTCAATTATGGTTTGAACTAAAAAGTGGCTACTCGTGGCTTGGGTCAAAAGGGGGCAAAGGATGGCCAGGATATACTCGGAGATAGAGAGGGAGAGAGAGAGAGAGTATAGTTGCGATAGTTGGGTAAGCCGCTCAGAGGGTCTGAGGGTCCTTTAATGCCCCCGTTGTTGTTGTTGTTGTCGTTGTCTATACAATTTCTATACAATCTCTACGCAATTTCTCTTTCTCTTATCCCTAACAAGGCAGAAAACAAGGAAGCCGGGCCAGGAAGGCCAGGCTGGGAGGAAGGGATGTCCCATCAAAGGCAAGAATGCTACTCGAGTGGGAAACAAAATAAGTAGAAAAAAGTTGTCCTGCACTTAGAGTCTTCTTTATGTATTATGATGTGTGTGTGTGTGGTGTGTGCGTGTGTGTATATATACAAGTGTATCCATAGATGTGTGCAATAATTGTGCATTGATTATCATAATATTCTCGCAGCGCCATCAAAATTGTGCACAAAATCACTCGTCAATCCGGCAGTTTATCCGTGCATCAGTACATCAGTCAGTCAGTCGAAAGAAACGAGTGTATATATGTATCTATGTTTTTATTTGTATCAATCAGATAAACAAGATAGCTGCGAAAATGAAGCTGGAAAGCAAATGAAGCGTGGATCAGGAAACGTCAAACGTGGAGGTTTAAATCGGGGGCCCAAATTTCTCCACCTTAAGCTAGAAATGTGTCCATTAAAACTGGTTTATTACTATATATTTTATAATATTTAAGGTCAATTCAAAAACTTTTTAAATTAAGGCTTACCATAATTTTTTCCCAGTGTTTTCACTGCAGAGAATTTATATAATTGAAAAATACATTAAAATTTATTATGAGTATTTTGAGCTAGGGATCAAACCAATTTTCAATATCAATATATAAATCGATATTTTAGTGTTGCGATATATTGACGATAACTAAAGACTATGCTTCATTTATTGATTCAATGATTTAAATAACATTTAAATGATATTATTCGATAGAATCGAAATTTTAACATTAAATGTAATGTTTTTCGCCATTTACACACTCGTTTTATTGGAGTTTACAATATTTTCGATACGTTATTTTTATCGATATACCATATCAGACTTTTCCCCTCGATATGGAATAATTTCCCTTACTTAAACATTCGATTCAGCGAAGTTTACGATACTTTTAAAGTATTTTTTGTATCGCTTTGTCATATAGAACTTTGCCTATGGATGTGCGATGTCTTTTACTATATAAACATTCGAAAAACTGTTGTTTTCGATATTTTGTATATATATTTTTAAATTCGTTGCAGTTCAATTAAAATATTAGTAAACATAATGTCTAATGTCTGTTTTTCCTAAATTGCAATTTTCATTATTAGTGCTAGTTTTTCCTTTATTTCACCCCTTTTTGCAATCTTTGGTATTACGGCTAGTTTTTCCTTTATTTTTCAACATTTTTCCTGGCTGTCAGCACTGACCGTTGATCCATCATTTTGTGGCCACGTGTCTGTCAGCTGCAGTTCCTTAGTTTTCCTATCTCTCCCACTCGCCTCCCTTTTCTTTTATATGTATGTGCGTGCGTGTCCTGTCAGCAGGACTAACGGTTCCGGCTCTCAACTCTTCTCTTAACTCTTCTCTTACTCTCCCCCTCTCTCTCTCTCTCGCTGTTTCTCTAAAAAATTAAACTAATTAAAGTAAAAAATATTTACCAGAGCGAAGAAACAAACATAAACCAAAACGAAGTCCAAAACCGAAAACGAAATATAAACCGAAATCGAAATCGAAATCCGAAAAAAAAACCCAACAATATATAACAATGAGTGCGCGATTTTCAAGGAGAATAGTTCTCTAACAAAAAAACATACAAATCATTAAACAAAGAACAAAAAATACAAAACCTGAGATGATAGCCACTCTGTTCATCATCTTTGCATTTATCCGGGCCTTTCCCTGGAGCCGCAAAAGGGGCAGGCCCGCGTTGGCCCTAACCCTGATGCCGGACGGAGGTGAGGATGAGGAGCTCCAGCACCAGCATCAGCACCAGCAGGATCAGCAGAAGCGGGACAATAACAATCGACCCAGACCCTCCATTTCCCTGGGCAATGGCGAGGGCATGGCTTCCAGGAGTCGCCGCAAGTCCTCCAAGTTCCACGAGGTCACCTTCAGCGGCAGCGTTGGCGGCGGCGAGAGCGATGGCGATGGCGGCGATGGTGGCGGTGGTGGTGGTGGTGCTGGTACTGGTACTGGTGAGGTCACCAATGGCAGTCTGGTGGAGAAACGCCACTCCCTGAGCACCACCAGCAACTCTAGCTCGGCGCCATATCGCTACCTGAGCGGAAGCGGGAGTCGATCCCGAGGATCCCGCGGCGACTGCCACGAGTATTACCAGCTGCAGCATCATCAGCACTCCTCATCCCTGTCCAATGGCAGCCGGATGCGAGGAATGAGCCAACGGAGCGACACCATGGCCACCGAGGCCGAGGGCGAGGAGTTCGAGGTGGATCCCATGGACGAGGATGATGAGGACGAGACCTATGACCGGGAAACGGAGGAGTTCTATAGCAATATACAGGATGCCGCCGGCACTGGGTCCAGCAGTCGGAGCAAGCGCTCCTCCCTCTTCTCCCGATCGGATAGCTCCGCCACCACGACCTCATCGAGTGGCGGTGGCACCTTCACCGGGGGCAAGCGAAGATCAGCCGCGTCCATACTGTCCTCGTCCCTCTGCTCCGATGTGATGATTAGCGATCGAAGGAGCTCCACGGCCACCGAGTATAGTGTGAAATCTGTGGCTGGGAACACGCAGCGCAGATCCAGCGGAAGGATACGGAGATATGTGTCCAGGATGACCATTGCGGGAGCCAGGAGACGCACCACGGGCAGGTAAAGAATAAATGATTGGCGAGTACACAGTCCTTGAATTTTTCCATGCATTTTTATTAATATATAAACCAAAATCGTAAGCCAGATTTAAAAACTAATCAAGATTTTACTAAGTTTTGATAATTAAGAGCCATAATCTTGCTGCCACTGCTCGTGCTTGACCAGCTGCTTCTGTCCCAGAGGACGCACCATCTTGAAGGCCTTCTCCACTTGGGCCTCGCCCAAAAAGTCCTTGCGAGCTCCCGGTGGCAGCTTGTTCGTGGCACACCTCACACGGTGCATGCAGATTTCCTTGCAGGCCAGACGTATCTCATCTCCTGTGAACTGATCCGAGATCTTGACCAGATGCTCCAGCAGCTTGGGCGCCAGGGTGATAACGGCACTCAGTTGGCGACTTATGAGGCTGCTCCTCTCCGCCGGATTGGGCAGCTGGACCAGCAGCTTCTTTTCGAAGCGACGCAGGAAGGCCTCGTCAATGTCCCAGGGCAGGTTGGTGCTGGCCAGAACGAAAACGCCCTTCAGGGTGTGCTCCATGCCGTCCAGCAGCTGGAGCAGCTCATTTTTGAAGCGCTTGGAGCTCTCGTGATCCGAGACCCGATCACGCTTGGAGGTCAAACTATCGATCTCGTCCAGAAAGATGACCGATGGAGCCCTCTTTGCGGCCATGTGAAAGAGAACTCGCAGTATCTTCTCTGATTCGCCGCGCCACTTGCTCACCATAATGCTGGCCGTGATGTTGAAGAAAGTCACCTGACCGCGAGTCTCTGAATACAAGGCCTTGGCCAGGAAGGTCTTGCCACTGCCCGGAGGTCCGTGGAGCAGCAGGGAGCGCCAGGGCTTGAGGCCATGGTCAAATAGCTGCGGATACTCAATGGGAGTGAGCACCGCCTCCTTGATCAGCTCGATGGCCCGCTGGTTGCCACAGACATCCGACCAGCGAAGATTGATGTCCTCCCGCAGTATAGAGGTCTGGACCATCTCGGCCAGCAACTGCCAGTCCAAGGAGGCGAACAGCGAATCATCGCCGCCCAGGTGGCCGTGCTCTATTTCGTCCACCAACTTTGAGGGCCCATCGCTGTCATTTCCACTCTCCACTAGCGTCTCTATTTTCCTGATCTGCAAAGGGTTACTGGCATTATCCTGGCATTGAGACTGCGTGTGGTTGTTGGGATGTATGCTGGCCGCCCATTTGGCTGCTCCCACACTCATGTGCCAGTGGGCCAGGGAACCACCTCCCTCGCTCCTCTTCTCTCCCTTCTCTCCCTTCTCCAGCTTCTCAGGCTTCTCCTTCTGCTCCTGTTGCTTCGGCTTCTGCTGTCCCTTGCCCGCCAGCTCTACCGTGATCTTGGGCCCGGCCTTCTTGAGTATCTTGGGATACTTGCCGAACTTCATGTTGAAGTAGGTGGCATATTCCAGATACATCCCATCCAGGTCGATGTTGTCGCACAGCTCGTACTGGTCGGACAGGTCGCACTCGGCCTTGAGGGCCTCGGCGCTGGAGTAGAACCCGTTCTCCACCAGGTAGTTGTGCATCAGATGCGTGATGTTCCGCCGCCGGGTGCTGAAGCTCTTCACGTCATGGCAGAAGGTCTGGGAACTTGCCGTGGCCGTTATACCGTACTTTCCCTGGGTCTTCATGGGTCAATAGCAAAAATATGGCATCTAATACTGGAGAATTATACAAAGGTAAATTTATATGCAAACACTAGATTCGACAGCTAGAGCTAGAGCTAGAGCTATTTTCCGTATTTACAGCTGGGAAATCGTAAATGATTTGACTCAAGTCGTAGGTTTTGCTTGGCTGACAGTTTTCGCTTTTTGCACCAGCCACAGGGTTGTCATAACGAAAGGGCCAAAGGGTTGCCAGGTAACGCTTAAATACATAAATATATTCGTGCCTTTTCCTGCATTTTCTACCCTGGCAACCGCAGCAAAACTTGAAATGAAGATAAATGGGTTGGCCGGAAAAACTAGAGAGAGAGAGAGAGAGAGAGAGAGAGAGGGCATGTGGAGTGAAGGATTTTTCTTCTTTTTCCATTTTTTGTAGATCTGCTTTTGCTAATTAAAATTTGTGAAAAGAGCTTGGCGAGAGAGAAGACCGAAAAGGGAATTAGCAAAAATAAAATACTCTTATTTTTAGTTTGAAATGAGATTAGCAGCGTTTGGGGATTTATGAGTGTGAGTTTATTGTTGGTTTTATTTTTGGGTACCTTTTTAATAAACCAGACTGCACTGAATACTGCAAAATACAGGTATTATATTTAAATAAAACACCAAAAAGTATTTTAACTAAATAAAATTTCATAAGAAATCAGTTAAATGCTTTAATAAATATTTAACCATTAAAATCTATACGAATTTTAGTTGTAATATAACTCTTACCATAATATAACCATTTGAAACACCTCAAATATCCACAAACATGTATAATTTTTGCACAGTGCACTCAATTCGAGCCTCAAATCCCAACCTAACCCAAATTTGCCGTATCAGTTGGCCAACAATTGAGCGCCACTCAATTGGTTAGTGTACTTAATTGTAGGTTGTGCATTTCCACCCACCTTGCCACCCAACCATCACAGCCAGCCAGCTGCTTTTCGCCTGGTTTTCTCCTGCTTTTCCGCCATCCGCCATCCGCCATCCGACCTCCGCCTCCCCCGCCCCTGGCCTTTTCCATCCCGCAACATGCTCAATTTGGCGAGAGATGACGGCGACAGCTGCCGAGCTGCCTGCGATGGTTAATCAAATGCACGACGCAATGAAATGAAAATCAGCGGATCCTGCCCTGGCCACACACACACACACACATGCACATGCACATGTTGGGGGACGGACACGCACACGCACACGCACAGAGGGGCCACGCCCACTCAGGTGAAATTATGCAACATGCACATGCACAGAATCCCATTCGCCTCCTCAGTTCACCTTGCCTTCAGGGAATATAGACGCACACACTGGGCGAAAATGAAAATATTTTTAGAGCATACATCTGGGTGACTGTTTTAAAAGATTTTATTTAAAATTGTTTGAAATTGGCTTTAGTTTTTTATTGTCTTAGTTTTTTTAATTTTTATATTTGTGGATTTTGGTAAAAAATTTTAATGTTACACTTTTTATCTTTGTATTTTTTTTTTATTCCATCAAAAGAAGTTTAGTCAACTCTAGAAAATATATATGGGGAAATGCTACAGAATTCATTTCGGTGTTTCAAAACCCCTTGAAGGATTTCAGAAATTAACATACAATATTTCTTATCGTAAAACTTTGAATTTTTTATATAAAAACTTTATAGCATACTTTTAGACACTTTTTTTTAAAGAGTTTTAAAATCTCTACTGATTTCCGGAATTAGTTTTCGATTTTTTTTTTCTATGCACTTACCGAAGGTGGCAGCACCCACTAAAGTGGGAGGTTGGTTGGTTTTTCGATGAGGGCACTGGCGGCTGCTGTGCCCATTTAATTCCGGCTCGCAATTTTAATTTGGTTTTTTTTGCCCCGCCCCCACGACTGGCCTCCCATCTTCCATCAGCCGTGTGGCAGTCAGTCTCAGGCTTTTGTTAATGGCCTTGTGACAGTTCTCATTTTTTTCCCTCTCTTTCTTTCGCCACCCAACTCCCCTTTGGCGATGCTTCGCCTTCATCTTCGGTGGCATACACACCCACACCCACACACTCCGAGTTGCAATCGGCAGCATTTGCCTTTCGGTTTTCCACTTTGATTTGGATTCCTGGTCTGCGCTCGTGCTTTGGGATTCTTGCCTTATATTTTCTCGTTTCACGTTTTTCACTTTTCGCTTTTCTATTTTCAAATTCTTTTCGGGTTGCCATTGGCTTCAAGGTCCTTAAATTAACGGTAAGTACGGGCATTCATGTGGGAGTGAGAGGCCACTTACCACTTGCCCTCGAATAGTGCGTATGTGAGTGAGAGAAATAGAATGAGGAGCCTTCGAGATGAGTGCCAGGGTTTACTTTATTCCTCAAAGCCATTTTAGGCAAAAAATAAATTATATATATAATAACAAAAACAGAGATGACTAATATATGATATAGATGATCGGGGGTGCTAAAGAAAACAAGGGTTAAAAAAAAAATATAAATGCAACACAACTATAATTACACTGAGCTCGGTGCCTAACCAATTTTAATGCATACTTTTAGACACATATTAAAATGTTTTAAAAACTCTGGAAATGTTGGAGTACCGTAAAACAAAAATTACCCAAAATAGCTTGAAGGCGATAGTTGCTCTGGCTTTAGCAAATTTTAATATATAAATTGTATTTGTTATTACAATAAAAAAAAAAATTTTTTTTTTAATCTAAACTAAAAGCTGTTTAAAGAAAATAAGATAAATATTATATAAATATCAAGTACATGAAATTCCGTGCTTAATTTAGTGGGGTTCAAAAATGAATAGGATCTTAAAGCCCCATTAAATGCGTCTAAAAGTAAGCAATAAAATTAAAATATTAAAATATTTATAAAAAATATATATTTAAGAGCTATTTTTAACCCTTTAGGAGACAAAATCCATAACTTAATTGGGGTTAACTTGCTTAAATTTTAGTTTACAAAATACCTCAAGTTTTCCCTTTGTTGTGCCAGCTTTTCAATGAAATTTCCCTGCCAAAGGCACACACGCACACTCACTCCAGCCAACACCCGCAGACACTCATTAAGTGTGTGGGGGCGTGTGAGTCTGAGTCTGTAAGTGTGAGTGTGAGTGTGAGTGTGAGTTGCGAGTTTAACAAACTAATTAAGTTGGGCGTTGGGCTTAGCGCTTTCTTTCGGTGAAAAGTTGAAGGGAAATGAAAGAAGAGACAAGTAAAAGGGGCAGCCCTTTGTCTATGGCAAACAACTATGACGACACACACTAACACTGGTGTTAAATACACGCACACACACACACACACACAACACACGGAAGAAATTCCCTTTTTAGTGAGGTTTTAGTTATTATTTCCATTTTTAATAAATACTTATTTAACTTTTAATTTTGTCTGTGCTCATAGAAATCCTATTTACAGCTTAAAAAAACAGTTGTTTGTTATTAAATATGAATAAATAATTTTAATATATGATTTATAAACTTTAATAATATTTTTTTGTGATTATACGAACCTAGAAACCTAAAAATGAAGCTTAAAAAAACAGTTGTACAATTAAAATTTCATTTAATAGCTAATTATAATAATTAATTGCATATTCAGTTCCCTGTACAATAATTTTATTCATATAATCTTATTTTTCTCAGTGTACTGTCACACTTACACACACACACGCAATCAGCATGCGTCGTTCATTTATTTGCACATATAATTAGGCGCATGAAGAGCTGCCGTCGGGCACACTTCCGTCTCGCCCTTATCCCTCCGTTTCCCTAGCTCCTCCTTACTGCCTTGCCCAGCCCATATCCCGGTCCTCCTCCTTCTCCTTCTTGTCGTCCCTCTTCCATCTCCATCTCCATCCCCTTTTCCATCTCCACCTACTTTCTCCTTTCACAACAATGCCAATCCTCCACCAGGCAGGCAGCCAGCAGCTACTTTCGCCTTTATCCGGCTTGAGCTTTGGCTTGAGTGCGACTGTGTGGCTTTAAGCACGTCACAGCTTAAGCGAAGGGGAACCCCCTGCAGCACACACACACACACTCTCTACCCTCTGGGCCTTGTAATTGCGTTCGGGGAGCGCCTGCAAGTATGCAACTAGAAATAATGCAAGTTGGAGGTATTACAGAGTAAATGTGAGTGATACCCTGCTTTAAAATTAATTTGTTATTATTGTATAATATATATTAAATGCATAATTTAAAATGTTATAGATATAATATATTTTGAATTAAAAATATAATATATATAATACAATTTTGAATAAAAATATATAATATAATTAAATAACAAAAACCAAAAGACTTTACAGAGAACAAAGAGGGCTGAATTGAAATGAATTAAAAAATAAATTTAAAGAGTATTGAGTTTATACTATTCCATATTTAATTTAAAGCACATATCCCTAGTACTTGCCTAAATTATTCAGATAATTATATTTAGTAATAGCCAAGGACTTGTTTGGTTGATTTTCCGCAGATTATTTAAGTGAATAAGCCATGTGGGCATGTGTCCCTATGGGGCTCAAAGTTGAGTGGTGGTTGAGTAGTGCCCCCACTCGAGCTCCTCTACTTAACCCTTCCTTCTTCTCCTTCTTAACCCTTTTACCCCTTTACCCCCAAATTCAATTGAATTTATTTTTCTTGCTGCCACTTTTCGTTGCATTTTGGCGAATTTTGTGGCGATTTCCCGACCCTTCCGCTTAGTGGACACTCGGAGAATTATTGTCCTGTTCGCTTATCTTTTGTTTCTTTCTTTGATTTCCTTTCTTTTCCTTCACGCTTTTCATGTTTGTTTGCTGCTGCTGCTGCTGCTGTTTTTTTGTGCCCTGCTTCTGACGCTTTATGAGTGTTGTTTTTTGTCCTCTTTATTTTGTTTTTTGTTTTGTGTTTTGTGAGTGTTAAGACAGGTCCTTGGGAAGTCAGGATAAGCAGGCGCCAAGTATTCTGTGACTTTGAAGGGAATGAATGCGGCATTCAGCGGGCGAATGAATGCCTGAGTGCATCACAAAATAACAGAGTAAATATTGGGGGGAAAGGGTATTAAAAACACGTTCAAAAAAATAATGGAAACGTAAGAAATATGATTTACTGAGAAGAAAGTACAAAACAAGGCATGTGAAAATTTTCTATTATATTAACAAATATATTTAAAATATAATTACTATAATTTCATTATTAAATTACCAAATATAGGTGCTACTCATGGCATTTTATTATACTTTATGTTTCTTTAAAATTATTTCTAAGGGACAATCAATTTTAATCAAAGAAACAATGTATTAAATGTATTTAAAATATATTTAATATAATTAAGCGTTGGGAATTAATATTAACTAAATAAGTAATAATTAAAAGCTCAAAAATTTAGAACACCTTTAATGGTTTTATGATCAACTCGATATCTAATTTTTGGCAAATTTTTGATTATTTTGACGATGTAACCCCTAATCCTTGCATTTATTTATGCTTTTTGTTCATTTAAATGGATTTCTGCTAGGCAATCATTTTTAATCAAAGAAAAATCCATTTTTCATAAAGCTTAAAATCCAGAAATACATCCATAAAATTGTATCTGTGCTTTTTGCAATACAACTAAGTTGAAAACCAAATCAACAAAGTAGAGTTTTCCCATTTTGCATTCTCATTCTCATTTGTTTTAAAAAAAAATAAAATAAATAAAAAGACAGCTCCAAAGAGTGTCCATAACACCATTAAAAATACAAAAACCGAAAAGCAGCAACAAAAAAATATATGAATAGCGAGAGGGAAAGCGGGAAAATGTATACCCGAAAACTGAAAACTGAAACCCAACTAAAAACTGTTTGCCGCCGCTGCTGTTGCCATAACTTTTGCTGAAAAGCGCCACAAAGTATGCCAGGGAAACTGGCGACATTGTTGCTCTCCTCTTCCTCCCCCTCCTTGCCACCCCTTTTTGACCTCCCTCACAACAACAAAGAAAAAAAAACAAAAAACAAAAACAATAGCAACAAGCGGCAACAACTTTGTGCCAAGTTTACTTAATGACCCCGATATAAATTTTACTTAAAACATCATTTTTCTTTACGACTTTCGCCCCACCAGCCCACCCTCCGTTTTCAAGGCGAAACTGGACGTTGAAAAGGGGGCGTGGCCAGGGGGCCAGCTATTTCTCTGTGTGTGTGTGTGTGTGTCGTGCAAGAAAGTTGTGGCAAGTGTCTTGGCCAAGCGTTTCCATTTGTCCTATTAGCAAACGAAACTGGAAATTCGAATGCCACTAACAAAGCTGTGTCAATGAACCATGGCTGCACGGCAAGAAATAACTATGGATTACAAGAAATAATTAGTAGCAGGTTTTAATTATATTAGAAACTATATTTTTAATAAAAATAACAAATTGCTGTCGAATTTGTAGCAAAAGTTGCTGTTATAGTGACTTTGAATTACATTATAATAATAATTATTATTTTAATTAATATCTTGATAGATAACTAATTTATTAATTCAAATAAAACTACCCTTAAGTTTAAAAACCATTTGTCTGTTTATAAAGCCGAAAACTAAATAAAACCAAGAACAATCTTTCTAAATATAAGAAAAAATATACCTTTAATTTAAGCTTTTCCCATATTTACATACATATCGCCTTTTAGGCAAGACAATTTATTTTCCTACTAGAAAGACTCGTCTCTTACTTTTTTTAAGGTCGATAAATAAAAAAATGGGTGAAAAGAGGGGTTTTAGGGCGATTTTAGCCAAAAATTCTTATAAGTGTAGATATTTTTAACTGAGAATCGAGTTTATCCTCTCGTTTTCTTATAAATATGGTTATATAATTCTTTATACCAAATTAAAATTATTTATAAATAATTGCAAATGAAAGCCAAGTTTATTCTTTGTTTTTCTAATACATATATTTATTTTGAAATGAGTAATTATATTTTTAAAGAACTCTCCAAAAGTGGCGTCTGATTAAAGGTTTAAAGGTCAAGAAGGCATAAGCCCAGCCAGCGGTAAAGTGAAGTGCCCAAGATGAGTTGGCAGTTTCTATGAAAGTTTCCTCTTGAAACATGTCTAGATATATATATATATATTATATATACTTATATATATTCTTGTATTTTTGAGTAACTCCCCAAAAACTCTGGTCTGCAATTGACTAAACTTTCCTTTCTCATTTTCGGTGGGGAGCAGAGTGACTTTTGCTTTCGCATGTTTCTTTTTCTCTTTCGTTTCTTTTACTTTTCTTTTTTTGCTGTTACTTGTTACAAGAATTTTCCCAGCCAAGAAAAACTTTTGGCCGCAGACAACCGAGCGGGCAGGCTGTTAGGCAGAAAAAGAAAAGGGCAAACGCGGAAAATGTCTAACGAAATGAAACTTTAAAAGCGCCTTGTTAGGCGTGCTTCCGTTTCCGGTGGCATTGCCTTCATATTTTTCGTGGATCTTTCTGCCCTTCGGTTTTCTTTTTTTTTTTTTTTTTTTCTTCTTTTTGGCCTTTCCTTTGAGAGAGCTAACCAGATAATTTGACAGCTAATTTCGTTGGATTATTTAACGCAGCCTAAGTACTTTCTATATAAAAGGGTCCAAAGTCAAGGGTGTACGAATTTATGTACACATTAATTTGGGTTTTTATGGGGGAAGCTGGAAAGGAGCTGGGTCTAAATATTGACATTGATATTTCCATTTAAAGACAAAGAAAAACCCAGAAGAATTTTGTTTACTAATGTCTATAAATCCTTTCTTCATTTCCCATTGCAGTTTCGATGTAGAAAATGGCCAGGGCGCTCGATCTCCGCTCGAGGGCGGCTCTCCCAGCGCCGGTTTGGTTCTACAGAATTTACCGCAGCGACGCGAATCGTTTCTATATCGCTCCGATTCCGATTTTGAGATGTCACCCAAGTCCATGTCCCGAAACTCAAGCATCGCTAGCGAAAGGTAAGTTTTGTACTAATTAAGAAAATTGAGAATCTGATTTTTCGACCTTTAAAAAATATTACATTATTATATCTAAGTTTGGTTCTTCTACCCCCAACCCCTGCTTTCGATTTCGATTTTGATTTTGATTTTCGGAATGGTGCCCATATAAAAATCCATCTATTATTCAGCTAATGACTATGCTGAGCCATTTTCAACACCTTTTTCATGTTGCCCAGGTGGCAATGGCTTTTCCTATTCCCTTTGCCTTTGTTGTGACATTCTCTTTCATTTTCCTTTTTATTGGGGGAACTCTTCTTTGAGTGTCATTAATGTCGTTTTCTTTGTGGTGTTTTTCTGAAACTATCTTTAACTCATTTTGCTATACTATTTTCTCCCTATGATGTGTCTACTATTCACTTTCTCTGCTATTCTTGGGGTCTCTTCTAAAGGTTGTTTTTTGTTATTTATTTTCTCATGAAAGTATCTTTCAACCTGCTTTCCTATCTAGTAAATTTTTTGTTTCTTTAATATTATTATTATTCATTAATATTTAATTTATCTGTATATTTGTTTATACCTATTTGTTACAATAAACTGAACTGAATAAGCATTCTATGGAATTCTTTTTTTTTTCGTTTTACATATATTTGTTGCAAATTTTATTTCCCAACTAAATCATTTCTAATTTATTACCTTACTCTCTTTAGCAAGATTTTAAGCACTTCAAGTTTGGGTTTGGCTTTAAGGAAAGGAATTTAGTAAGACATTTGGCAGGCTCCCCGAAGGAAGTGAGGGAAAGTGAGGATGTGGAAAAGGCTAAATTCCAGACGCACACATGCGAGAAGTGCAACAACTTTACTGGCATCTCTACCGCCCTCCCTCCCTGCTTGTGCGGCTTTTCCGCACTCACTCTACCCTCTACCCTCTTTTCCTCTATTTTCCCTCTCGTATCTTTGTACTCTTTGTCACTCTGCCATGGGATTGCTGTGACTTTGCTGGAGGCTTACTGTGGTTTCGGTGCAACCACTTTTCCCCCTTTGCATTTCACTTCACTTTTCCCCACACCACCCCACCCCAC
>JAEIHY010018375.1:0-37427 GCA_018904565.1 Drosophila tsacasi
TGGTCTGTTTGTAAGTACTTATTTCACCACCTACGAACTAGTGCGCAGTTCTACAGGGTAGCTGATAACACCGATCGGTAAGGGCAAAAAATTTATTTAAAGCTAACAATTGGTTATAAACTAAGGACTAAGGACTTATTAATAAAGAGCATTAGCTGCGATGGCCTACCTTTCAAATTTAGGTATTGCACTTATGTAGTACATTTTGTATGAGATTGGTTTTGTGGAGGAAGGGTTTCTTTTGAGTTTGCAGTTGGGTTGGCTATGAGTTGGATTGGGTTTTCGTGGGGAAAGTAGCAGATCTCGTCATGCAACTGGCACAGGTTATCCAGGCAGAATTTCCCATGTTTGTCATTGGTTCCCAGCTTTTTCGCGGCAATAGCTTAGGGACAATTATTATTCTTAGACAAATAATCAATGGAATAACGAATATTGTGATTCAAATGTTGAGGGTTATCAACCAAGTTTGACCGCATCATTTTCCCTAAAAAAGTTACGAACAACAAGTGGGCAGCGCTGTCACACTTCAAAAGATTAAAAATTTTTCCCCTTCGGGACAAATTTAAGAACTGAATACGGTATTCAGTTAGAGTATTATCAAAATATACAACATAAAAAGATTTCTTGAATTAAAACTAATAATTTAGGGAAATTGAAATATAACAGGTAATCCCCATGAAAAATAATTGTGTGTTGCATAAAAAGGCACTTTATACCAAAATATACCGATTTAAGTTCGCAACGTTTCGCAACACTTTTGATGCTAAATTTCCGTTACATTCAATTTTACGGCAACTGAAAATTTGAAAGTTTCTAGCATAGAAAATTTGAAAATCGGGTCCAAGCATCGCTTCTACCACGAACAATACCCATGTAAAACGCGTAATATATGGTTTTTCTTCTTTTTATTCAAGCAATTTAAAAGTTTTGTCGGTTTGTCCATTTTGTTTTGTATATAGCGCATTGCATTGCGTGTATACATAGAACTATGTATTTACTTTGTGTTTTCTCGTTCTTCTCTTTTACTAATTTGTCAATTTATCAAATAAATATATAATTTCCATTCTAGGCTCGTCGTGGGCAGCGACGCTTAATTTCTTTGCTTTTTCATATGACTTTAACATGGACTCTTTAAATAATTTACAAATACACATACAATTATTGGATTCCTTCTTAATTTTGGTTGTTATCATATTATATGATTTATATAGCCTTTGTTTTGTTTGTTTTGCTTTACGTTGCAGAGACCTAAAAAAGAGTCATATTCCATTTAAAGTTTTGCGGTAAATACGTTGTTTCATTTTTTATATAAAGCGCGACCATATTTCAATATACTTTATAATTGTATAATATGGAATCGTAAACATGAATGCATCTCCCTTGACATATATGTGATCTGGTTTTTAGGTATGCTCGCATATTGTTTACTAACAAAGGTACCTAAGATTTGCATTAGATGTGATTCAAGTATCCTTTGGAAATTCGCGTCGCGTCTTCCTTGGTGACTCCTTAGCTACTTTCCTTCCTTTTGTTTGTTTGTTTTTAGTTGCGTGAGATGTGAAACATGATATATGTGAGAGTGGTTCGATTTGGACTTGACTGGATGCAATTGTCAAACAAATATATATATTTCTATATATATATATATATTCATTTTCTTTCCTATGCTTATTATTTATTTCCTTTTTATTCGATTTGTAAGTGTAGGAGGTGTGACTGTAGCTTATAAAGTAAAGGAAATCAAATAAATTTATTGATAATAATCATACAAGAAGAGCAACTGTGCGCCTGACTGTTTTTTATTTTTTTGTATTTTTTAAGATTTTTTTGTTGTATATATTTTTATTATTTTTTTATTGTTATAATTAATTGTATTTATGCTTGGTTTGGTAAAAGTAAATAACACAGCGTTTTCTATGCAAATTAAAATTACACTTATTTTTCTTCGTTTTTGTTTTTTTTTCTTCCAGCAATTACATTTGACAAAACATTTAAAAACAGAACGCGATTTATGGCCTCGAGCAAAAAATTAAACAATATAAATAGTAAAAAGAAAAACAATAAAATCCGTAAATTAGATTTGACGAAACTTAGAGCGGATTCAGATCCTGACATTGTTCCCCCCGTCGCGGGCGCGAGCGTTCCGACTCGGAACACATTTGGAAACGGCGGCAGGCGGATTCTTACAATAAAGTCATATTCAATATATATTACACACAAGTTACATATTGTACAAACTATGGATTGGCTGCCGAACGTAATGCAAGCAGTAAATGGCCCGATCCTGGCGAGCGATCAAGCGTCTCGTATATGCATATTATATTAAGCTTAGTTGGAGTCGGCTTTAGAGTTTAGAGTTTAGAGTAAACGTCTTCTTCGATTGCCTTCGATTCGACTTGACTTATTGGTAGAGATACGCGGAGATAGGCGGCGAAGTGAGTATTATTGCCTTGGGAGGAATGGCGGCTACTAGCTGCAACGAGCCGTAACTTTAGCGCGCTCTCCGTAAATATTTCGTTAGATATATGTTGTATGTGTCTATATTATATGCTGTTGTTACATGTATATATTGTATTTTATTGCATATTTGTTCTATCGGGGCTGCCAATGGAGCTGAAAGCGATCAGCTCTCTCTCGCAAACGGGGCCCGCCTGTGCTTAAACTTCTCCTGCTCGAGCCTCGAGAAGTTACACGGATTGCATTTAAATAATGACATAAAGTACGAACTATAATCATTAAATTAGGTGTATGTTGTGTGTGTGGGTGTGGTGTTGTGTGTATATGCAAGTTGTATATAGATGCACGGTATAATTGTATATAAACACAGACAGAGAGATAGAGCGCTAATAGCTGGGATTCCTCGGCGACTATGGCTGCGGCGGCACTGGCGCTTATGTGGGACAGAGCACCTTCAGTATGTAGTCCGTGAGGAGGGCGGGCACCGTCGGGCTGTCCTCGTTGATGGCCTTGAGAACTGAAGGCAGAAGAAGAAACATTATGTTAGAGGTGATTCTCAACTGCAAACATCATCCGATACTCACTTTTGATCAGGACCTGCAGGGACTGATTATTGGGCGTGCCGTTCTCCAGGTGATACGGAATGACAGTGGTCAAGTACTTGGGCTCTGGACCTGTGCGATGTGATTGTGATGGAATGGGATTAATGGTAGGTGGCACTGCTTTGTAATCTGGGCGAAGAACTTACCTTGGAACTTGCCGCGCTTCTTCTCCACGTGGTACTGGCGCCGCTTATTCTGGACGGCAAGGAGCAGCGAGATGAACGAGTTCTTCAGCTCCTTCTCGAACTCCAGCTCGTCGCGCAGGGCCAGCTCGTTGATGAGCGTCTCGCTCAGCTCCTGGATCAGCACCTCCATCTCCATGTACAGCTCGTTCAGCTGTGTCGTGGTCAGATATTGCAGTTCTGCAAAGAAGAGTTATGTGAGCAATGGATTATATAAGCGAAACGAAACTCACTTTCCGCATAGAGTGGCGCTCCGAGGACCTCGCGCGCCTTCTCGATGACCTCCGACTCACAGGTCTCCGGCTCGTCCAGCGGGCTCTCTGCCTCGTCCATGATGTCGTCAATCTCCTTGATCACCTCCTCGACAGTCTTGATCGGCTGGTCGTCAAGATCGCTGTTCAGGCCGTTCAGGATCAGGGCATGCATGTCCAGGTCATTGGCCACCGCCTCGTCCTCGCTGGCCAAATCGTTGAACTCATCGCCTGGGGTTTGGGCATCCAGGCCCGAACCCGATCCCGATCCGGAACCGTTGCTGTGTGAATTCGCCTGGTGGCTCTGATGGAGCAGCTGCTGCTGCTGGTTACGCGCCTGCTGCTGCTGCTTGGTGTGGCTCTGGCCCAGGTTCAATGTGGGCATGTGCATCTGACGGGTGTACGACTTGGACCAGTCGATGGGCAGAATGTTGCCAAAGTTGCCCGTGATGGTCCACCACATTCTGAGAGAAGGGAGAGGCAAAGGGGGGAGAAAGTGTTATAATAATAATATTTAATAATGATTAATATTATACTATATTATAATGAAAGCTAGTAAAATGATGATCATAGGAGAGAGAGCTCTAAAGTGAGTGAAAGAAGATTTAACCTACGAGGAAAACTGAAAAGCTCAATCAAGGGACTTCTTTTAAGATGCTTTTTGGTTAAGAAATAAAATCTTCTAAATTGCATTCATAATTTTACCTTTAAAGCATCTTAAAACCAATCGATTTAGACTTTATATATCAAAGCATCAATTTAAATTTCAAGAAAAAAAGGGGAAGTGTCGCTTTTCCTAAGATTAACGCTCCAAGGGAAAGAAACGACGCCTTCTGCTGTGTGGAGTGCCCTGACAGCCGGTAATGAGTTTCTTTTTGCTTTCATCGTCTTGCATTCTTGGCACACAGCACTCTCTCTTGACACCTCCACCCCTCATTTTCCACAAGTTTTCCGGCCTAGGAAAATGCTCATTTGGACCAAAGAATGTTCTCCCTGCACTTCTGCCCCGTGGGCCACCCACAAACCCCGAGTGCGCCTACACTTATTGGGCAAAAAGAAAAGAAAAATGACGGAATATATATAAAATATAGTATGTGGGAAATAACTGGCACAATAAACTGCAAAGTGCGCTCTGGCAGAGCAAAGCACTGCGGCACAGAGCGGCATTGCTTGGCTTTTAAGCTACTGACTAATTGCCCGATTCTACGTCGCCGCCGATTCTCCCGAGATAATGATGAGGCAAGCTGCAGTTGCCACAGTCGCAGCCCAGAGATTGGGGCAGCTAATGTCAATGGGCAAGTTTCGCATGATTGTACAGTGGAGCCTCGCCTCCAATAAGAACAAATCTTGTTCAAAGAACAAACTGAAATCTGTCTGCAGTGAAGGTGTTCTTGAATTCTTTTCCCAATTGTTTAGATTTTCAACTCTATTATTTATTATTTGTTAGTCGAACGCCAAGCCTCTTGGAGTCATTCCGAATTCTCTGCCACTCGGCATTCACTGTGCTCGTCGTATGTAGCAGTTGCCTTTGGCAATGGGCCCACATCAATGTCGGAAGAGTTTGTGTCTCAGAGTCAGACAGTCTGTCTGTTCGCTCGAGTTTGCTGGCACATTTGCTATCAAATTTCATGATCATTGCCAATCATTTAATTGCCCCTCGGCTCGGGTTCCACGTCCACGTCCACCTCCACTTCAGCCCCTCTGCGGATTTGCCCCATAATTATTCATGCTCTACATTGCCCGGCAATTGACTGCACTTTGCCGATTGCCCGAAGATGAGTCACTGGAACGGGGAATTTATGATGAGGAAATGCTGGCAATTGTGCATTCTGTGACGGAGAGAGCCCAGTCTGCTGGGAAATGTCAAATGAGACGGGGAAGGGGTAATTTCAATTACCAAATAACAACATTTTTGGGTGAAGCCTCAGAAGAGACCCCAAGTAATACGGATTTACTAAAGATTGTCATGACTTTTTAATAAAGAATTATGTAATTCCAAATTAAGCATAATTAAAGCTTAGTTTCTTCTGAAAATATTAAAATACATTTGCAATTGCAGTGCATTTTTTTGTATATATAAAAAGTTGCCCATTTTCGAGGCAACCCTTCAGCGTGAGAACCTCCGCACATTACTCCCTCGCACAGCCTCCATTTTGTGCAAATAATAGAACAAATATTTGCTACGACAACAGCGGATATTTATTTTTAAATTCAAAAATTCCGCTCATCACCATTTCGTCCAGTTTTTTTTTTCCGCTGGAATCGAATTAAAATGCCGGAGCTTGGGCTGAACAAAAATCCACAAAATAAAGCAGCAGCAATATTTGCATATGCATCGAAGCGGCCAGAGAATTTGTTGTTGTGGAAAACACTAAGGATTCAAATAAGAGAAAATCTGAATAAAAACAAAGCGGGAAAAACAAATAGTAAAGTGAAACAGCAGGCGAAAACGAAAAACGAAAACCGAAAAGATGAAAAATGTGCGAAACAAGCAGAGCGCATAAATTGTTCGTGACAACACGCGGGGGGGATGATGACCCAAGGGGCGACTCTGCGTCAGGTAAATGAGTGTATCCACACACTTACAGTGCGTTTCGTGAACGTAGGACAACATGAAGAAATTAATCAGTAGGTGGAAATATGGAAACTGGTGGGAAGAGAATAGAATTCTCAGCTGGAAAATAGAAACGATCGTTTCTATGGCAGCCATATGAAATCTTTTCTCATGTCGAATCATCTTTAAATACGAATAATGAAAGATAATGGTATATCTTAAGTATAAGTTAAGTTATACTATACTATATACCATAGTTATACCATAATGACACCTTATTCAGACAGAAAAGTACCTGGGTCTCTAACGAATTCAGTACCTGAAAAACTTCGTCAACAAATGGCATGAAACGCACTGTCCCACCAGCGAATACACAACGTGCCAGTATGGGAGACTCGCCTAGTGCAGGGGCTGTATCTCGGTTCGGTGTGTGTCGAGGCCGCCATATAATTTATATACACAACATTCATGTTTCATTGAATACTAAATGCGAGTCTGTGGATGCGATGATGTGGGCAACACTTTTGGTGCGTACAATGACGGAGAGAGATGGAGATTATTACGGATGGAATATTTAAACTGCCATCGGAAGAGCAACTAATTACGCGTCACAACTCTTTTTTATTCGCATTTTCTGTGTAGGCGAGAGCTAATCTAACTCGGAAACGGTCTTGCATCAAGTGGCATGATACGCACTCAAATTGACACATCAGAATTATGCGGGGGAATCTGGGTCACATTTCCCTGGTGGAAACTATGGGGAAACTGGGCTTTGGAGGTTTTCTTACGCGGCCCTTAGATAATGAGAAAATATAAAAAAGGGATATTAAAATATAAGTATATCCGGTAGCATTAGGGTACAAAGCTTCCAAAGATTCAAAGCTTATCTAATTTCTAATTTCTGACACATATATTTGTATTTACAACTCTTCTCTAGCTAGAACTCTTCTGGCTAATTCTTCGCATCGCCTCGTTTCTTCTTTTCCGCTCAATCCCTACATCTGGCCAATTCATTTCCTTATCGCTGACAACCAATTCAGATTACATTCCATTGGCAGAAGTGAGGCCTCCATCATCGTCATCGCCTTGGGCAATTAATACGCACACAGCCCAGAGATCCATTCGCACCCAGGGGCAATTACAATGATAGGCTCCATAAATATGCAGTAACATAAGTGTACCATAAATCCACATATCGCATGCAGATGAAATCTTGCCGCTGACCACTTGTCATAAGCGACGGACACCCGATGAACCCTGAACTCTTTTCGGGAGCGTTTCGGCTTCGATTTAATGCGGGTTCTTATCTCCTCGGGGCGCGGCGACCCTGACCCCGTGACTCGAGGCGTGGCACGAATATGAATACGAATATGGAAGCAATAGAGGCATGAATATGCGGGGAGAATGGTGCCACACATGTTCACATGTCCGACAATTAGCGGTCTTAGGCGGCTGGTGGCAGATTCTCGAGAAACAAAAAAAAAAAAAAATACAAAAAACGCCCCGCGAAACATGAGCTCATCATTTAGACAAACATTTAACAAATAATAACAAATAATGAAATGGGCGGACCAAGGGAAGCAGCGAATTTGTACTCACTCTTTCCCCTTCTCCAAATGTTTAATAATTGCTATTTTAAGGTTTTCTGTAAGGCTTTTAGAGATTGATACTGGGCAAATTTTGAAACCTTCTCCAAACTTTTCGAATAATTACTCCGTTCTCATTTCTGACTGATTTTGTAATACCCCGAAAGGAGTTTTAACATTTAAATATTTATCCATCATTTTGTAAGATAATTTGTGGGAAAATTAAAGCTTAAAAATATTATAACTAAGCTAAAAATACAGATCCAGAATATATATGATTTATAGGGTCGCAAATGACTCCTTTTCATTATTCTTCATTTCCGACTGATTTTATAATACCGAAACTTGTGATTTATGTTGCCAAACCAGTTTTTAGGTTAACATTTTAAGAAGAAATTAGAAAATCTCCTAACTACAGGCATAACCTCTTAAGATGCTGTCTAAAAGTATGCTACAATGCAGTTGAAGCCTGCTTTTTCACATTTTAAGAAAGAAAATTCCAACTTAAGAGAAAAAACCCACAAATGTAGTTTTCTAATGGAATTTAATGTCACAAATGAAGAACACAATACTTTAATGAATTTTAATTGCATGTACTTAGATAAACAAATAAATTTGTGGTCTCTCTCGACTGATGAATGAATCAGCGCCGCACCAATTAGCTGATGAAGCTCATGATGATGATGATGATTGTGATGATGATGATGATGATGATTAGATGACGATGATGATCAGTTAGTCAAGCTGTCTCCCCCCCAACTTGTTCACGTTTCCTTTGCAACTTTTTCACTCAATTGGCTTCATTTCGTCGCCCACACCGAGTTGACTTATTATTTAGTTTTTTTGGGCTGTCTCTTTTTCGACTTTTGTATTATTCAGTTAATTGTGCTTGGCATTTTTTGAGTGCTGCTTCTTCCTGGCTTTTTCGAATGTCTGTGGTTTCGGTATTTCGGAATCTCATAGGAAACGAAATATTCGTCGGCGGGTCTCATGGAAAAAGACATGAAAACGAACGAACGAACGAACGAAAAATAAAACTTTCTAATATGGTTGCGGGGTATTTTTGTTGTATTTTTTATTATTTTTATTGCAGTCGAAGGGAGACGCCACGCAGCTGGAGTTGGGAGAGATAGTTGGGGCATGGTATTGCCGTTATGCCGAGGGTAAGCCCTATACAGGGGGAGTCTGGGCTAAAGAAGAAGCTTGAAGATCTTTGAAGAAGATGAAAAACTGTGCTGATAATAATTCAACATTAAATTCCAGCTTTTTTAAAATCAACTTTCTTAGTTTAGTAGCTGAGTTAACTTTAGCTTTTTCAGCTGTTTTCCTAAATTGAACGCATATCTGCAAGTTTTCTACATTTTCTTGGTTTTAACTTCAGCTGTTTGGGTTTTGGCAGAGGCTTTAGGTTTCCCGGCCTGTTTTTTTCTTGCTTCAACTGCTATTGTTTTGATTTTTGTTATTGTTTTCTTTTTGGATTTGGGTTTTGGGTTTTGTTTTTAGGGTTCGTTCACATGTATTTTCACTCAACCGCAACATTCACACATTTCAATTTCGGCAACAAACTGGTTGTAACTCACCGAACACCTGATGCCCTTTAAAAGAAGGTTTCAAAGGTTTTAAGACTTCTATATTTTAACAATTAATTCTATATAAAAAATAAAGTAAATTTGTAAATTTAAACCTATTTAATTATCGGACCAAAAGCAGTCAACGGGTTAATTGAGACAGCAAAGAAAATTGCTTAGATTTTGGCCTGCCATTTGTTATTTAATTTCCTGCATTGTCCATTGTGCGGAGTGTGAAAGTTTTTACTTTTTAGTTTGCCTTTGTCTTTTCCCCCTTCCGCTGACCCTGTGCCGCTTATTTTCCAAACATTTTTAGTGGCGACACTAGGAGAAATGTATAGGAAAATGCCACCTCGGACCTCAACGAAAATAAAACAACAACGGCGAACGAGAGGTGGGAAATTCGTGTCTTGCACACACTTCAAAGTGCTTCTAATTTTAGGCCGTTCACACTTTGCGTTGGCAGCAGTCGTTGGAGTCGCCGCCACGTACGATGTAGGATATAGTATATAGTCTATATAGAAGCGAATTCAGATCGCGCGGGCCCTGTGTCTCTGGGAAATGGGATGGAAAATTGGGGACACGTCAAATGACAGAATGGTTGAAGAAGCACCGGGGAGTTTCCTTTCGCTTTTCAAGGCTACACAGCGAACAAAACAGCAGGCATTGTTTTAATTCTAACTCTTTCTAAATTTAATTAAATTGCACTTAAGTTTAAATTACACCTTTAAAGAGTTGGTTACAGCAGAAAGCTTAAATTAAAGTGGAAATATCTTACTCAATTGTTTAGTTCTGGCTACAATTTTATAATGATTACAAGTCCGAACTTAAATCACTCTCAATTCAAGCTCATTCTGTACTCTAATTTTGTATATATCTCCGATTTTTCCAGGTGTAAGCGAACAAAGGCAGGTAAAACACTTTAAAATGTGCGCTTTTGAGCGAGGATTTTCTGCCGTTTTGTTGCTATTATTTCTGTTGCGTGCCTCAGCAAAATCAATTTATAATTAATTTGTATAAATAGGCCATTAACATTAGCCGCATTATAGTAGAGCTCATGGCTTCTCCCCTCTTTGTCTATCTGCCTATTTTTCTCTTCTCTGCTTTTTTGCTTTTCCCCCTCCAGCAGAGAGTATCATCTATGGCTTCCATGGCAATCGAAGAACAGCGTCCGAAACCGCAGAAGAAATTGCTGGCAGTTATGTGGCCCATAAACAAATAACAGCGAATAATAATAATAACAAATAACAAATAAAAACTCACACACACACACGCTGGGGGAGAAGCGGCTTACTGTGAAGCAAAACGGTTCGCTTTTGAGCTCAATTCTTGCCCAAGAAGTGGCTCAGAAATGTGTAGAAGAAGTGCCAGAAGCCCAGCGTTCATTCGATTCGTTATAGTTTTTCATATTTCCCTGACTTGACAGTTTTTATTCTGCTTTTCCCCTTGGGTTTCCCCATTCGCTTGCCGAGTTGACAGCCAATTGAGTTGCCAGTTGAGGATGTTATGCAAAAGAGTTATTTGAACAACGAGCAGACAGACGCCCCCGCAGGCTACAAGGACGCTCTGTTGGCGGAGCATCCGCTGGAGCATCCTTCAAGGAACACAAAACACACCCACTTCCTCTGCCACTGTGCCACAGTGCATCCGCGCATCCGCGGAATTCATTGCCAGAGTCATTGACAGAAGCAGATACACCGCTACAAAAATATCTGTCCCTAAGTTGGCTCTTTTTATAGCCGTTACCCATAGGATTAAATTGTAACAAAGCTATAATTTAGCATTTTCGCTTAAATTGAAACATTCTTAAACCTAAATTGCGGTCGTTTTATGAAAATTGAAATAAAATTGGTTAATAAACAAGAAAGTTATCAGACAACAAAGTTCCTTGAGTTGGCAGCCCCAATGGGTGTTGCTCAACAAATCCCTAGCAACATTTGCTCCATTTTGGGTGTTGCGCAACATGTTCCTAGCAACTGTTAATATTTTCTTTTACTTTCTAAACTGTTTAATTCATGTTTTTCATAAATTTCAGCATGACAAAGTGAATTAGTTATTTGCAGGTTCCTTTTAATGTCACCCACATTGTGTCACGGATATTTCACGGTCATTACTTGGTTAAAGTATATGCATCCTTTTATTAAATTAATTCATTTTAAAATAAGACAACTTAACAATAATAAACCCAAAGTTTCCAATATTTTCTCGAGTGTACGGGGCAAAGCTTCAAGACGTCGCCCCCGGCTCACTTAATTATACAACTTCTCTCACAATTCTTTCTCTCAACAGCAGCATTCTAGGATTTGCTCTCTTTCTCCCTCTTTCCCTCTTTATTTCTTCTCCCCCTTTATTTCTTTGCTTCTCCTCTCCTGCCAATTGTCCTTGACTGTATTCCAAAAGTTATTTTGTTTGCTAGCTCGCCCCTGTTATTTGTTGATGATGTAATATGCCGCAGGCCAGAGCCCCGCTCAGCCGGAGAGCTTGTGCGGGGATTAGTCATCAAATATATATCTCTCCCCCAACGATATACATTTGTATGTAGGTACATATCTATCGCAGTCGCTTCAGACATTTCTGATATTCGAATGGCGCCAATATAGGCGAAAAGTCTCGTCCCTCCTTTGGGAGAATCGAGTGGGGTTAGGTCGGGGCAATTAGCATTTGGTGGCGAGTGGGTGGCCAGGCCTAAGAGGTTAACGTCCTTTACCACCCTCTCCCCCAACACACACCCTCCCAACCAGTCCTCCCCTTGAAGTAGCTGCAGTGCGCCTCTCCAGAGGCAACCCCTAAAAATAAAACTGGTGGCAGAAGGGTCCGAAAAGTCGTAGCCGCCAGGAAGTGGCAAGTGGCCCGCATGCAACTATGCTGACTCCCTGGCCTGGCTAGTGTGGCAGCAACTACCCCGCAGGTCCTTTAATGCATTCAAATTGATAAGTATCCGGCGCAATCCCACCCCGTAAACCGTAAACACGCATACGACACGTTGGCGGCATGACTCATACGCCGTGCCGGCTGGCGGGGATGTAAACGACAACTACTACACGGAGAGAAAAAGGAAGAAACACCCATGAATTGACATCTTTTTTAGGAAAGGGATATAATTGTATTATATATTATTATAAAATAAAAACAAAGCCCCTGAAATTTGGCCTTAGAGAAGCTGGCAATAATGCTTCAACGCGGAATCGCGGGATCTCGAGTTTGCAACAACAAATCACTTATAGTATGTTTTGCAACGCACATGAAGATTTAAGTTGCAGATATTCTCGCAGTGCATTTAACTTTATTATTGTTTTTATTTGCCACTCATGTTGGGGGGCAATTGCCATGCCTTGCCTTGCCTTGCCTTGCCACTAGGCCTTGTCCTGATGTCCTGTAAGCGTCAAACAACCCCCAAGTCCCGGGCTAAGCGCACCCCCGCTATCCTTGCAGCCACAGGCCTGGGATCTGATTATTTATAGCGTCGAGACCCTCTTAATTGATTACCATGCAGTTCAGTGGGCTGCCCCGGAGCCAGGACTTTGAAGGAAGCCCGATCGCAGCTGAGGTTACTCCTTATAACCTCCAGTGAATTCGAACAAATTAGCCTGGAGTCGAATTTCATGCCATACTTATACTTTTCGCATTCAAATGAATATTTTTTCAGCAAATTGAGAAAGTATTTCGCTAATAAAAAAGATGTTGTTAGATGATATTTGTCATTTGATATCATGATATTTATTTTATACTCCGATGAAGGAAAGCCAAGAACCAGCAATTTCCAAGTTCTTACTTTAAACTGATTTCATACCGATTCAAGGCTGTAGAAGGCCGCAAACTGGTTACGGATTCCCTAACCAAATGCCAATTAAGAGCAATCAACGCTTCGGCATTTGTTTAGATGGATTTGCAGCTTATGCTGCAAAAGATCGAGACGAGTGTTGAGTGTTGAGTGCTCGAGTGCCTTGCGTGTGGTCAATTAATAATCGAGGCCTTAATCGATCTGACTGCAAATTGCGAGCGATCAAAGCTCGACTTCCTCGGCTGTGGCAGGCGAACAGATGCACTCCCCAACCCCAGCCCCTTAGACTGCAAGAGTTGACCAGGCCAAAACGAAGCGGCTTTTGGCATTTGCCGTAAATGGAGGCTGTGAACAAGTTTTTGCAATTCACAGACACCGGAGCTTATAATAAACCAGGAAAATGTGGGATATTAACTAAATAAATACGAAATAATAATTATTTTAGGTATTCAATCGAATGTAATAATAATTTAAGCTCTATTTTCATTGCTTTGTTTCATTATTTGACCTTTACCCAGACCCAAAAGCTCAAGCAGCTGGTCGGACTGGTGTTAACCACACCCGGTGTCCACTGTACACGCTCAAACATAGGCGTAACAGTGAGGTTTACTTAATGCGACAAGCGGCAGATGCCAGAGATATTCTGCGCACCCAAAGTTATGACAGCAGGATGGCCAGGACATGGCCATTGAACCCCGCTGCGAAACGGGAATCGATTGGGGTCTGCGAATCTGGAAATTCACTTGGCAACAGAACTGGGTCGCCGCCAGCAACATGATTCCTCCGCTCACGACGACGGCGGACAGACACCTTTTGGGCCCGCGTGTCGCGTGTTTCACTGCCAGAGCCAAAAGAAACCGGAAGAGCCCGGTCTCCATATGGCGACCATGTCGAATATGCATACTCCGCATATGGTCAGCTCGATTGCGATTGTTATTGCGATACGTGCTCTTAATGCAACGTACTTTGATTATACCCTCTCACATGGCGGCTATTATCGCTACCCTTGAAGAGTGAGTAAGAGCCAGAGCTAAACTCTATTTACCTAGATTTTTCCTATTAACGAGCAACATAAAGGCAGAATTTATGTTCACCTTTTCATGCTTGAATAGTTTATTACATAGAGGTGGGTGGGAGTTGGTCGAAAATAGTGCCATCGTGCTAAAGTGCACCTCTTCAGGGGCCTCTGCTGACAAGTGCTTTTCCGCGTTGGTGTAACTTTTCCGCACGTGCCAAACGCAGAACTTTGTCCTTGGGGCTGCTGCAACTAATCAGAGCGGAATGCAGGGTCCCAGGCAGTGGGACACGGGACGCGGGACAGGGAGCTGGAACAATGGAGCGACCTTCGGACCCCAGAAAACTCACTCAGCACAATTTCCACGGAATTATTATTGAATTGAGTAAATATTGACAACAGGCGTTGACGTCGGCACTGAGAGACCAGAAAAACCGAAAGGAGGCACAGAACTAACACCTACAAATGCATTGATCATAGTCGAATCACTGATACCCCATCTGTGCAAGAGGAGAATTAATTAATCAGTATAGTTTTAAAGTTATTAAATAATGTCAACTCATAAGAATTTTCATTATAAAGTGTGCCTAAGAGGCTATAAATTCCAACTTTCTCTTTAGTTTAATGGAAACTTGACATCTTCATAATCGTTTGCCTTGAAACACCCTATGATACCCTGTATTCTCCTCTCCCTCTCTCTCACATGCGAGTGGAGAACAAAAGCAGTGACAGTTAGTTGGGCAACTCAAGCATTTCTTTGGTGAAAGAGGGGGATGACTACGGGAGGGGAATATTATGGAGAGGGAGTGGGAGGTCGAGAAGAGAGAGATTTTGGGAGAGAAGGCCAAGGTGCAGCAGGTAGAGGTGAGAGCGGTGGCAATGAATAAAAACCAAAACGCAATTAAGAAAACTGCAGCAGAGAGCCCACAACATTGGTTGACTGCGCTGCTGCAGAGGCTTGTCAATGGAGGTCGTAGATGTGTTGGTGGCTGCCAAGCTGCAGCATCTTTGGTGGGGTCAATAAAGAAGCCCGGAGTGTGTGGTGAAAAAAGCAAGAGTGAAGACTGCCGTAGGTTGGCAGCCACTGCCAAAGGAAATCAATTAAAATAGACTTTAAGGCGAATTGGTGAGTGTGTGGCAAGTGATTATTCATCTAGCTGTTGCAACTTTTAGTTGGAATTTTAATCACTGCAATAAAATGCCATTCAATATAATGGGCAAACCACACACAAAGACTCCATACACTCTACCAACAGTATATACAAGCCAAGCTAAACTTTTGGCATTCCTCTCACTGAATAATTTATACACATTTAAATATTTTCAATATTGCTTTAAAATGGGAAAAACAGTTTAGATCTTTGAAGGTATTTTCAAGTTATTCAAATTGCAAGCTACCATTTTAGCCAGGTTTCACTGTATGTTTATTTATTTGCACAGGATGTGAGTGAGTATTGGCGCTCGTAAACACACACACACACACACACATACACATGGACCGCGAGTGTGCACGCGATTATCAAATTTATGGCTGATGTCAGCAGCGAGGGAGAGAGAGAGAGATGGAAAGGCGGCTAATGTCCAATACAAAGTATTATTATTTTTGTGGATTTCGATTTTCAATTTGCATTCCACTCGAAAACATTTCTTTGGAAGTGGGAAGCTTGGAAGCTGCCACCTTCAAGCCGTCTCTTCCGTCCCCCTCAGACTCATCTTTTCTTTCTCCACTTTCCAGTGATCATCTTCTTCACTCTCTCAGCAATCATCTCTCCGCTCAAATTCCACAAATTCAAGTTTGCAGTGAACTGGGAAATATTGCAAGGATTTTACTACTTCCTGTGAACTGGGAAATATTGCAAGGATTTTACTACTTCCTGAATAAGGTTACAGGAACTAATCGAAACTTTCAAGACGGTGTTTAAATGCCATCGCAAACCTTACTTGAAGTTGATACTTAACTAGTAGTTACAGAGATCTCGGCACTCTCCACAACAGACTCTCCACTGCCATCTTTTTCCCTTAGTTTTCTCCACTGGCCAACGCTCTGTGAAGTGTTTATCTGTCCAGCTCATGTAAAATGATTTATTGCCCTCCATTTGCGCGATTGCCACTTCCCCCACGCAAGTGGATCAGCTTTATAATGGGGTTATAACTACGTTTAAGGGGTGCATCTACTTAAATACGTATATATGTACATCCTTTACAGCTAAATGCATATTGACGAGGCGCAACAGTCGAGCGGCCGAAAAGCGGATGAAATCGGTCGGCACAGCTCCTGGCACTTTTATCGATCCAACAAGAAGGCAGGCGAGGCGGCAGACCTCCCACCCTCCGGACCGGGCAGGATTACGTCGCTATGTGGCGCCGGGCTTCGTTCGGGGGTTTGGGGTGGGTGCCAAGGGGTCACGGGGTTACGGACTACGGGCGACGGGCGACGAGGCAGCAGCAGAAGTCCAAGTCCGGAGCATGCGCACTTCGCGCTCAAAGCGTCGTAATAGACACAAAAAGCCCACAAAAACAACGCAGAATGCACTTTACATAACGCGGATTGGAATTTGGCGCATGCTGCGCTGCAGTGCATCCACCGGGCCTAGCCGGTTCTAAATTTCAGGGGTTTACTATTAATGGAACTCTGATGGAAATCCATTCTTTCAAGCCTCCCAATCTCTGTCATACAAAAAGTGACTTTCTGCACAGAGGAAAATCGCTAACAACTTTGTGTTTAAAAACATAATGCAGGCTCATCGTGTCCTTAAAATGTAAACAACGAATATTTACATTGTTTTATTCACTTGTCGATATATATCTGGCATAATCAGTTAACAAGGTTTAATATGTAAGTCGAAAAATAGAGTACAAGTCCCATTTTGCACTAGATTAAAGAACCTTCAGTGGACGGAGCTCTGTGTAATAACATTTAAAGTGTGCTTGTACTCACTGGCATTCGTTCATGATCTCCTCCTGGCTGCGCACCTGCACCGGAGCCAGCTCCTCGACGTTGGCCTCGTAGTTGCCGAAGCACTTGGTGATCTTCTCGTCAAAAGTGTTGACCAAATCCTCCAGGCTGCCGCCGAAGGTCTCCGTGAAATTGTCGACATGGTCGCCGCCGGCCATGGAGCGTTTGTCCATGCCAAGCACCTCGCCCTCGCCGGGCACTAGGCCCACATCGGAGAGGCCCAAATCCAGGACAGTGCCGCCCTGCATCGTGTTGCAGTTGGGGCTGATGGAGCCGGAGCCAGCTCCGCTTCCGCCGCCGCCGCCGCCGTTCTTGCTTACGTGCGCATCGCGAACGGCATCCTCGAGGAGGCGCAGCTTGGCCGCGTCCGGCTTGCCGACGCCGGCGGCGGATCCCTGATCCTTGAGATTCAGATTGAGCGTGTCGTTGAGGGCATTCTGGTTGGAGATGAAGTCGCAGCCGCCCCACTCGTCCGTCTCCTCGAACTTTGCCAACGGAGCCTCGAATTTAAGCTCGGCCATTTTGGTGCCGAGGTCACGCATGGCACGCGCAAAGGATTCTCTCAAGGATTCCCCTTCCGTTCCGAAGCTGCTCCGCTCTGTTTTGGTCCGGTCCAAGGGGGGCAGTGTGTACTCAGCGGGAGCGGGGAACGCGTACCGTGAAGTGTGCACTATTCTCCGACTTTTCCTCCGCTGCTACTACGGCTACGGGGACGGGGGCTACTGTGGCTGCGGAAATTTTGCAACCCCTAATTCTGGGGGTGGCGCTGGCGATAGCTATGGCGATGGCTTTTCCGCAGCGGCACAAATACGAAACGGATTCGAACTAACTCTGGAAGGAAGTCAACTGACAACGAAAACGACAACTTCAGCGGCGATTACTTTATCTGACGATGCCTTCTATCTGCTCACAACAATCACTAAACCATAAAAAAAAACAAATCACTTTCGGCACTCGCGCGACTCTTTCTGTTTTCTGTTACAGCGCCACAGCGATTCGCACTTCCAATTGGGTTTGATTTCGAAAAATAGTCCAATCGGGTCTGCGGACGAATGAGTTTGGTGTGCCCGCAGGGCTTTCCTGTTATAATACTCAAATTCGCCTTAAAACGGTCAGGTCACACTTGGCTTGAACATGAAAGTAATCAAACCGTGAAATAAAAGAAAACGTTACCTGTACGCACAAAGTTTTACTTTCCGATTATTTGCCTCTCTCCCGTTTCATCACATAAAAGTTATATTCATCAATTTGAGTACAAAACTCAAGTGCATTTTCCATCTCTTTAGTATATTTTCCGATAACAAGCCAAGCTGGTCATTTTGGTATATTTTGGCGTGCGCCCCGCGGTCACGCTAAATTTAGAAATTAAAAATTAAAAAATTTTGCTTCATTTTGCGAATTTAATTGAAAGTCAACGAGTTGCGAAGTGGATAACGGAGACGAATGGCTAGTCGTGGAGCCGGCGGCTCTTTGGTCCACACGACGGTGACGTCGACAACGCTGACGACGGTGGAGACGATCACCAACGTGCTGACCACGGTGACCTCGCTCCACTCGAACAGCGTCAACATCTCCAACAACACAGCGTCCGCTGGGGCGGACGGCGCTGGCGGTGATGGGGCCGCGACGGCCGGCGAGGCGGATGCCAGCAAGCCGATATACCCCCGCCTCTTCAATCGCATCGTGCTGACGCTGGAGAACAGCCTGATACCGGAGAGCCAGATCGACGTGACGCCGTCCAGCCAGGATGGTCTGGACCACGAGACGGAGAAGGACCTGCGCATACTCGGCTGCGAACTCATCCAGACGGCGGGCATTCTGCTGCGTCTGCCGCAGGTGGCCATGGCCACCGGTCAGGTGCTCTTCCAGCGCTTCTTCTACTCCAAGAGCTTCGTGCGCCACAACATGGAGACGGTGGCCATGAGCTGCCTGTGCCTGGCCTCAAAGATCGAGGAGGCGCCGCGACGCATCCGGGATGTGATCAATGTATTTCATCACATCAAGCAAGTGCGGGCACAGAAGTGAGTTCGTTCGTGGAGAATGTTAACCTTATCACCTTAGAATAGCCCGCTAATTGCATTCTTCTTTCCTTTCAGGGAAATATCGCCCATGGTGCTGGATCCGTACTACACGAACCTCAAGATGCAGGTGATCAAGGCGGAGCGTCGCGTTCTCAAGGAACTGGGCTTCTGTGTGCACGTGAAGCATCCGCACAAGCTGATCGTGATGTATCTCCAGGTGCTGCAGTACGAGAAGCACGAGAAGTTGATGCAGCTCTCCTGGAACTTCATGAACGACTCCCTGAGGACGGACGTCTTCATGCGCTACACGCCGGAGGCCATTGCCTGTGCCTGCATCTACCTGAGCGCCCGCAAGCTGAACATTGTGCTGCCCACCGTTCCGCCGTGGTTTGGCATCTTCCGCGTGCCCATGGTGGACATCACAGACATTTGCTACCGGGTGATGGAGCTGTACACGCGCCCCAAGCCCGTGGTGGAGAAGCTGGAGGCCGCTGTCGATGAGCTGAAGAAACAGTATATGGACGCACGCAACAAGACAAAGGAGGCGAACACTCCACCGGCCGTGATCACTGTCGATCGCAACAATGGCTCACACAATGCCTGGGGCGGCTTCATCCAGCGGGCCGTTCCCCTGCCGCTGCCCTCGGAGAAGTCGCCGGAGAAGGACTCTAGGTCGCGTTCCCGCTCCAGGACGCGCACACATTCGCGAACGCCGCGCTCCCGTTCGCCAAGAACGCGCTCACCGAGCCGCGACCGTACGAAGAAGTCCCACCGCAGCCGTTCCACCCGCTCGCGCTCTCGCACGCCGCCCAAGCACAAGAAGAAGTCGCGTCACTACTCGCGTTCGCCCACGCGCTCCAGTTCGCCGCACAGCAAGCACCGCAAGATGTAAGCCAATGTGTTTTCCCTCGTTTTTTTTTACTACATTTATATGCTTTTGATTTTTCAGCAGAAAATCCTCGCGGGACCGGGACAGGGACCGCAACGACTATTACTCGAAGAAGGATCGGTCGGGGCACACCGGCAGCAGCAACAATGTGGGCAACGACGACAAGTATCGCAACTCGGGCTCCAATTCGGGCAAGTCGCATAGTCGCTATTCCTCATCATCGCATCGCAGCAGTGGTGGGGATGGCAGAGGCGGCGGCGGCGATGGAAGAGGCGGCGATGGACGTGGCGGCGATGGACGTGGAAGCCATGGAAATAGCCGGGGCAACCACAAGCACCGGGAGAGCGATCGATCCAGAGATCGCAAGCGCTAGTGAAAGAAACCAACCAGACAGACACTCCACTCCGTTTCGATTTAATTGCTTTTGTATTTTACGACTTACAGAAGATTGTTTGTACCGACCACAATCCTGGCATTAGTTCGATTTAGTAACTGTAACTCGTAATGTGTAATGTATAAACTGAACTTGAACTCGGGTAAACAATAAATGTAACTCCTCAATCAAGCGGCTGCCCTCCGTTCCATTCGGTTGGGTTGCGTCTTTGGAAACACACACATTTTACGCTTTACGTTTTACAGATATCACAGCAGCAATCCAAGAGAGAGAGGCGGTCGAAAGAGAGCGAGAGGGAAGGGTAAATGTTGGTAAATGAATCCAACCGAGTATACACTTTGGAAAAACAGGCTGGAGAGCAAATACTGATCGCGCAGCCAAGTTACTTTGTTCTTAAAATGTGGAATTCTTGGGGAAACCCCCCCAGAGAGAGGGAATAAGTCATCCGATAGGCCGGAGAGTTACTCCCTCAATGCAATCCCCGCAACAGTCCCCGGAATCAATCGGAAAATGTAGCTGGCAGAGGAAAGATGCTGGCTAATCCAGCCCAAGATCGCTACACTAATACTACTAGCTGGTCAACGCTCCTAGAACTTAGATGACGGTGGTGTGCGACATAAGCGAGATCTGCGGGTGCGACAGCGAGACATCGCGGAACTCCTGCGTAAAGGACAGGATGAAGAAGCTGAAGATGGTGGCGATGATCCACTCCGAAATGGAGCTAATCACATGGAAGTACCAGCCGCCGTCCGAGGGGTACCTAGAAAAAACAACAACAAGGTGATTAGCAGGCATGTTAAGAACTTGAAGTTCAGGCTGATGGACCCACCACTTCCTTGGATTCTGACCCTTGAACAGGATGTGCGACATCACACCTGTGACCGCCAGCAGGATGAACAGAATGGTGCAGATCACGGACATGCCCAGGCGCAGGTGGGCGTATATGCGGGTGCCCGACATGGGCAGGATCAGGTACGAGATCAGCGCCTGCATCCAGAAGTACAGGGTGCCGCAGCCGAAGCAGCAAAAGGCCCCGATAAAGTGCACGATCCGAACGTTCGTCTCCTGGAAGTTGCCCACGAAGCTAATGCCCAGGCAGGACACCAGTCCGCACCACAGCGCCAGCCGGTTGTGCCGCAGCACGGTGGCGTCTAGATCGGGATGATGCTCGTACAGCTGCAGCACATGACGGTAGCGGACGTAAATGGTAATTCCCACTGCAAGGCATTGGGAGATAATTAATGGCGAGAAGCGAAATCGCCACAGCAGTAGTCGCATCTAATCAGCAGATGACTCATGCAGGCCCTCGAGTCTGGATACTCACGCAGCACACTCCCAATGTTAATCAGCTGCCCAAAAATGCAGCTCTCCGGTGAATAGGTCGCCGCATCGCTGATGTACGGCACTGTGGGCACCACATGTCCCTCCAAAACGGCCACTATGTAGCTGCAAGGAGAGGAGAGAGGAGAGAGTCGACAAACCCAGATAGTGGACCAAGAACACAGCCACTGCGTACTTACGTTCCGATGAAGGTCACCTGGAAGATCAGGAACACCGCCACGGGCAGCAAATAAACCTGTGACATCGCGCAATGGTGGCCGGAAATGCCGCTTTGCAGGGAACCGCTAGTAGGGATATATCTCTAACTGAGTGCAATTGCGCTGCAGGCAAATAAAGAACTTTTGTTTGCTTTTCAAGAATTGCAATGTTTTGTTGTTGATAATATATCAAGATATCGATATATCGATATTTTTCTAGAGATGATATATTTATATCACGAATTTTTGTTTGCCCAAATATCGAAATAGCGATATTTTTAAAAATTTCCGACAACTCTAATGTTTTGGGGGCTGTGCGCAGATCTGGCAGTCCGGCAATTTTCCAGCCAAATTTGGCTATTCTCACAGATGAAAAGCATCGCTGTTTGCAGACATCGATAAATCTATAATGAGCGTTTCAGAGTGCCCAGTTGCAGCATATTGCGGGAGGGTGGGCACACTTGCCAAGCTAGCTTTCGAAAAATAATTTAACGTAGGCGCTTGTTTTTGTTTTCTTTTCGTTTCGTTTGTTTTGTGCAAATCCCGAGAAACAGCAAGCAACCCAATGGCCACGTTACGGAATCACACGACGGCCAGCGGCGGCGCCAGTAACAACAACAACAACGGCCAGGAATTGACGCTCCAGGGACCGCAGGATGCTGGGGCAACGCTGGCCATCGGCTATGTGCGGGAATTCTGCACCCGGGCGGCCGCCTTCCAGCGCCAGCGTTCCGAGGAGACGCTGATCTATGTGCAGCGTAGCGTGGCGCTGCTGGGTACCAAAGTGCAGCCCCACCACTTCGCTCCTGCTCCGGGCAACCTGGAGCTGGCCCGCTTTTTCGTCGACCTCCACGCGCTAATGGGCGCCCTGGACGCCGAGGGTTCTGCGGGCGGCAATCAGAGCGAGGGCGAAGTTCTGTGGGGCTGCGTGGCTCTGGTGCAGCACTGCAGCCGCAATTTGGAGGCACGCCGCGCCATTGTCGATAAGTTCTGCTTTGTGCCGCTGCTGGGACTGCTCATACGGCGCACCCAGCGGACGGAGCGCGTATACCGGCTGCTGGTGCTGCTACAGGACCTCACCTACGGCATTCACATCGCCTGGGAGGAGCCCTATCTGGCGGCTCTGCTCGAGCATCTGGTGGAGATCGTTCACGGCTTAGACGGCGGCGAAGGAGGGGCCGGAACTGGGGCTGCCGGCGCAGTCGCGGACGACTCGCACGCCCTGCTCGCCCTCTCCGTGCTGGTGAACCTCTGCTACAAGAACTTTGCCGTGCTGTTCCTCTTCCTGCGCAGCGTCAACATCTCGGCGTTCTGCCGGCGCATCCAGAGCTACGGCCTGCTGGCCTACAAGATGCTCATCATCCTGTCCGAGGACGTGCACGCCTTCGAGCAGCGCGAGCTGCACACCTTCCTGCGCACGGCCTTCGCTGGCATAGAGGACTGCCTGAAGCACTCAAACGTCGCCCAGTTGCGGCACATCGTGGACTTCCTGCTGGACTCGCAGTGCCACGCCGGACTGCACCGCGCCATGCTCTCGCACAGCCATTACTGCGAGGACGTGGAGCGGCTGCTGAACGTAAGTCTGCTTGTCTGCGGGGCGCCATGTCAGGCCAACACTTGTGACACCCTTCTTATCTGTTCCTCAGCAAATCGAAGCCCGCAACGGCATGGACGACTCGCAGGAGGAGTCGCGCAAGCATCAGGCACTCTGCCTGGACCTGGTCTTCCGCCTGGTCAGCTACATACTGCAGCTCTCCGGCGAAGGCGACAATGTCATCAGCCTGGATGCCATCATTCCGCGCCTGCACGAGATAGTTGGCGACTGGCTGTCCTCGGAGCTGTGCGGCGTGGCGGCCATAGATTTGCTGGCCACCATGATGCGTCTGGGCAACCAGGCGGCGGTGGCCAAGCTCATCGCTCGCGAGCCCACGCATGTGGTTAACCTGGTGGCCAGTGCCGAGCGGCCGGAAACGAAGCCGACACAAGTGGTGGCCATTCTCCGCCTGCTGCTCGTCCTGCTGCCCGAGTCCAAGACTGAGAAGCTGGTGCTGGCCAAGATCTCCGAGTCCTACTTCGACAAGATTTTAGCGGCGCCGCTCGCCCTCATGCCGCAGTACCTGAGCACCCAGAGCCTGTCGCCGGCCGAAGTGGAGAAGGCCTGCTTCTGCCTGCTGCTGCTCGTAAATGTCGCCGGCATCGCGAAGAAGGCGTATTTGGACAAGTGCTGCGCGCTGCTGGAGCAGCCGCAGCTGCAGTACTGCCTGGCCCGCGGCATGGTGAGCAACAACGAGCCGCTGGTGGCGGCCGTCCTGCAGGTAGCCCAGTTCGATCACTTTCCCAAGGCGGCGGTGGCCAAGCACGTGGCTGGGCTCAGCGGCGGTCTTTCGGTAGCTGCGACCCCGACTGCCAACTGCTCCAGCGCGCAGGCCGAGCAGTGGCGCAATCTGAGCTCGATCCTCAAGGGCCATCGCACCTTCACCGACCGGGACATGGCGCAGCGGGTCAACGCTCTGCTGGACAGCATTGGCGGCATTGTGAGCCGCAACGAGCTGGCCACGGCTCCCATTTCGCAGGTGATTGAGCTGTACAACCATCGCATTGACAGCCTGAATGGAGCGGCGGTGAGCCTCCAGCAGCGGCTGGAGCAGGCCGGCCAGCAGCTGATCAGCGGCACCCAGCTGGCCCATGTGCAGGCCGCCGAGCTGGAGCGCTTCCAGACCACCAACTTTGAGCTGCTAATCAGCCAGGAGCGGTGAGTGCGGGGGGAGAGGGAGGATCCCGACTATCTGCTCATTATTTTCTAATCGCAGCCTCCAAACACAGTGCAAGGATCTCAAGCATCAGACGGACAAGCTGAAGAGCAACATGACCAATCTGCTGAAGCAGCTCTCCGAGAACTCGGCCAGCCTGCAGGCCAACGAACGCCGCCTGGGCGTGAAGAAGTCGGAGATAGCCAGCCTGCGCAAGGAGTGCGAGGAGTTGCGCCAGAGCCTAAGCGCCAAGAGCGAGGAGTTCACCAAGCTGGAGGCTCTCAGCAAGGAAAATGTAGGATATCCTTTCTCTTTTCTTGCTGCTTTCCTATTAATTAAATTCTTCTCCTTCTCTCTCTCTCTCGCCCCGCAGAGTTCCCGCATCGAAAAGCTGAAGAAGTCGACTGTGGCCTACGAGCAGGACATCAAGGAGAAGGTGCGCACCATCGAGGAGCGCGACCGGGAGCTGGCCAAGACACACAAGGCGCTGGAGGAGCAGCGCGAGGCGTGCAAAAAGTCCGAGGACCTCATCTCCGTGCTGGAGACGCAACTGCAGGAGCGCAAGCAGCAGATCGAGAACCTGGAAATGGAGCAGAAGGAGACCGAGGACCTGCGCACGACCATCATGAGCCTGATGGAGAGCAAAAAGCCCAAACGCAAGACCTAGATTGCCCTAGATTATTAGTTAATTTGTAAGAAACAACTCATTTTGTAATATTTATATACATTTATTGCGTCTTGCACTTTTAAACATTACATAAATAATATATAATAATGCAAAATGTGTGCAAGGATCCATTACAAAGTCCACGTTAACCGAGAGTGTAAAACAAGGGGGATAAGCCGGGAGTAAGTAGTTTACAAATTACTAAATGTTCGGGCCTTGTGCGGTATTATCTGCATCTGCATCTGCATATTATCTGTATTATTATATGTTTCGTGTGTATTTTCGTATAAATTTACTAAAACGTCTGCCATCGACGGACGATCCATCTTTGCGCTTACATCTCTAACACCAGCTCAGCGACTCGCATCGCGGGCCTGGGACTATTATTACTACATCATAAATCGGAATAAAGTGTGGAATAGCGTACAAAGGGGGACAATCACAAACGAGAAAGCAAGAAACGTGGGTCCAACTTGGGATATATACATATCTCGGTATATACAGTGCACCAGATGGAGATGGAGATGGTGGCCGGGGAAGAGGTAGCCAGAGCGAGAGTCGCCAGCACCGGAATTACAGCATCAGGCGGTAGGCGAAGAAGCGAGAACTGGGAACTGTGAAGATAGACTTGCTTCCCCCTCCTTACGAGCCAAAGTGCTCCTTGTCCTGATCAATGGTCGCAAACTCATAGCTGCCGCGGCCATCGAACTGCAGGTAGTAGTCGTGGTGCACCCACAGTGACTTGCGGTGCGAGACGGTGAAGAGCGTGATGCCCACCTCGCGACAATAGCTATACATCTTGCCCTCGACGTCCACGGAGACGGCGCTGGTGCACTCGTCCAGAATGGCGAACTGCGGCCGATGGTAGAAGAGCCGGGCCATGGCTATGCGTTGCTTCTCGCCGCCGGACAGCACGTCGATCCAGTCCTCGATGGCATCCAGCCCGTTCTCGCGCTGCTCCAAATAGGTCAGCTGCACAATCTCCAGATAGTGCATGAGATCCTCGTCGCTCTGTCCCATGCGCCGCATATCTTCGCGCGTGTGCGGATAGATGATCTATTTGGGGCAAAGAAATTCCAGGGATTAGAAGCAGATTCAGCTGAGGATTCAAGATATTTCGTATCTACATAAGTGTGTGAATTCATTTACTCACGGAAACCAATATTAATTTAAGGAATAAGCATTACAAATGAGAGCTTGCCGGACAAAGTAAAAGCAATAAAAATATATTTCTAAGGCTCTTATCTGAATTATCCACCAGGTGTGCCTATTAATGTATTCTACTTTACTGTAAAGTTTAAACCAAAGACGATATTATCGACAAGATAATAATAATGACTTTTCTGCTACAATTGTATATATAATTGTATCACTATCCCATCTGGTTTAGTTAAATACCACTCTCATTATCTCTCTGATTTTTCAACCTAGTTGAGATAGAGCCTGTTGTTGGCCAGAAAAATGCGAGTAAACCTTATCTGCTTCGCACCGATTAATTGTGATTATATCGGTGCATATATACATATATGTACATATAGAAAGATAATACAATCGCTTTTTAGGACCATGTCTACTGCGAATCGAATTTCCCGGTAAAACAAGTGGTAAATCTTTTCTTGGAAGCCTGCTTCAGCTGGCGCACTCACCTGGTCACGCAGCGTTCCAAGGGTCATGTAGGGCCTTTGAGGTATGTAGAACAGTTTGCCGCGCGAGGGCTTCGTCACCTTGCCGCCCCACGTGGGCCACAGTTCGCCGAGGATGCGGAACAGGGAGGACTTGCCGCAACCGTTGGGACCGCAGACCAGGACATTGGTGCCAGATCTGAAAGGGAAGAGGAAACCAGTGAGCATTAAAGCTGAAGTCCCTGCGTTTAATATTCAATAACACCAAATGTAATACTCTAGACAACTTCACTTAAACGGAATCGCTTTTCTAATGCGTGACTTTGTAATCTGATCTCTCGCAATTAAGGTACATTAAATAATTACCGTGTCAGAAAGCTCATAACTCTCACGAGAACCGACCTTTGGCATCACCTACGTACGTAGCGTAAGCTGGCATGGCTACCGTTTAATGGGAATAATTATGGGGATTACCTGGCTAAACTCACGTTTCTATAAATGTTTGTGAGCGGGGTCAGTGCGGTCTAGCTTTAAGATCGTTCATCAAGTGGATAGCGCTTCTCTGACAGCAGACACTCGTACGTGAAGTCAACGTGTTTAAAGCTCAGTCCGTTAAATGAGCTCAACACCTTTGATCTGATTATTTAAATTCGCTCTTCGTACTTGTGCCCCCTTTTCTTTTTTTTGTTTTTCTTGTGATTGCGCTCAATGATATTCAGAGAGAAAACCAGCGAGACTCTTAAACTCTCTCGTTCGCTACTAGTTTTACAAGAGAACGTTTACAAGAGAGAATGAGGGAGAGCAAGCAGCTTCAAGGAAGCGAAAACTGCTCTCTCAAGAAAAGCATAACACAGTGCCCAACTAAAACGTTCTCTTGAGCCATATTTTTCAATAAAAGCTAATTATCAGTTCGACTTATGCTTACTTCACTTCAAAGGTCAGCTCCTTGAGCAGAACGTCACCATTGGGCGTCACCAGCGGCACCTGTTCGAAGCGGATGATGTTGTCCTCGAAGCACATGATTCCCTTGTTCGGCCCAAAGCTACTGGCTGCTCCCGAGCCGCCGGCATTCTGCGTGATGTTGTTGCCATTGACCATGGTGCGCTCGTAAGTGCCCTTGTTGAGGTCGCTGAGCACCTTAATCAGCTCGGTCATGCGGGCGGTGAAGCCGGCGAGACGGGACATCTCGCGTCCGGCCAGGACCAGGCGTCCGATGGCCTCCGCCAGCTTGACCAGCATGCGTCCGTATGTGTAGTAGGCCTGCAGGCGCTGGCCGCTCTTCTCGCCGGACAGCAGTGGATGGTTTTCCGCGAAGAAGGGAATGGACACGGCATAGAAGCCCACAATCGAGGCGAAGTCTGTGTGGGATGAACGTGATTAGTTAGTTAGTTGGGCTAGAGAGCAAGCGGTGTTGTGACCACCTACATTTGCCGATGATGTTGTCTATGATGCCCATGCTGACGCGGAACTCGAGGAACTTGCGCAGATGCGAGCGCAGCTTGGAGTAGCTGGCCAGCAGCGTGAGCTTCTCGCGCACATTGCCCTGGTAGAAGGCCACCTCCTCCGAGTTGGTGATCAGACGGCTGTTCACATAGCGGAACTCGCCCTCCAGCTTCTGCTCCTCGACGGTGAGCCGGCCGGTGGGACGGCGCAGGCGCGTTAGGAAGACGCCGGCGAAGAGCAGGTAGAGCATCAGGATCGAGGGCGTCTTGCCGCCCAGGTTCACCGTCAGGCGGTACACGTAGATGAAGATGTCCAGCACGGGCTTGCTGATGTTCGAGTAGAGGTCCGTGGCGCTCTCGCAGAACTTGTCGATGTCCGTGGTCAGCAGCTGGTCGGCGTTGGCTATCCTGTTGTCCAGGTTCGACATTTTGTAGTACGTGTAGCCACTGGAAACGCAAAATTAGGGGGAGTTTAATTGCAGTTTGCAAGAAATGGATGTTAGGGTTGGGTAAAACTGCATTGCCTGCAAGCGTTGCATGGTCTGTTTAATTCCGCTTGAGTCTTGCACAGGTGAGGCCCGTACACAGCAGTACTTTATGTATATTTCCAACTCTATAATCATTAAAAGTAATACATATTACCAGAAGGCAACAGAGGCGGGCGAAGAGTTGGTATTCCCTAATTACAGGTCTATAATATTATTGTTTATATTAAGTATTTGACGTCTTTGAGAATCTCTGCCGCACAAATTCATTCAACAAGTTAGACTTGTTTCGGGCATGCAAATTTACACTATACATAACAAGATATACACTCACTTTAGGTACTGACTGTACAGGTGATGTGTGAGGTTTGTGCGAAAGCGGAGCTTCAGCTCGCCCAGACTCCACTTGAGGACGTTGGTCACCACGGAGATCTGCAAGACGCGAAGAAGACATTTTAATGCTTACTCCTAGCTCGGTTATATTTTTGTTTTGCCGACGACTTACCGCAGGAAGAGCTGTCAGATACTTGAGGAGCGCCGTCTTGAACTTGGCCCGGTTCATGTGGATGATGGTGCTCTCCACCACAGTCGCATTCTGGATCATCCAGATGTCGCTCACTGAGCGGCCAATGAGGGCGGCGGCCACCAGGAACAGCAGTCCCGTCTCCACGCTCCAAAAGCCCGGAATGAGAATGGCTAAAGAAAAAAGGGAAGTGGACTTGGCTGGAAATTTGTACGAGGTGGGAGGGAGAGCAGGAGCTACTTACGGAGCAGCTGGCGGAGCTGTTTGAAGAATACTGAATTGACGTGGGCCTTGCTCGCCTTCTTCTCCTTCTTCTCGGCAATTGTGTACTGGATCTTGTCCTCATAGCCGGATTTCCTGCGAAAATTAATGGTAATATTAAGGCAGGTACAATATACACACATATCTATCTTCCGTTGGAGACACTAAACAAACCTAACATTTGCATATTAACCCTTGCCCTTTGCCAGTTAAGTTAATTAATGCGCCATCCATCGCTCACTCAATAATTTGCCAATAAAGACGCGACATGTGTTTACGGACGCCATAAACCCTTTTATTTGCACTTTGCCGAGGCAGTAATGAAGATGATCCATGATACATGATCCATGACAGGTGCAAGTTCCGCCCCCCTTGCAGAGAGTAATTTAATTCTAATATTCCGATAAAAGCAAACGTTTGAACATTAGACCCGACGCCAGCGGCTGGGGTATATCAGTTTTTATCAGACATGAGTCACGTTCAGGCCGAAATGAATAGCACACAACCATTAATGGTAATTGCAGCACAATCAGGGCGGCATTATGTGTTAAATATATTGCAATGGAGAATAGCCATTGTTCCTTTGTGACAAAGGGAAACGAAACCTAGAGAAAACCTTTCGTAAACGTTTACGATAACCAAGAGGTCTTCCTATATGACGCTTCTGATTCCCATTAGGCCCAAGCAATAATTATGACTACCGCAACACGGATGTCTAATGAGGCATTTCATCAGCCACCTCCAGATGTGGACGGGCAAAGGGCAATATTCGCAGATCGAACGCTTAGAAGCTAAAGCCGCTGATGCAGTGGTTGGGGTGCTGGGGTGGCTGGGTGCTGGTATGCGGTGTCTGCTGGCGTGGAGCTAGCCCAAACAAAGTACAAAGCTCGCGCCTTGGTTATCTGGCGCGGGAAAAAGCGACGAGTCGCGATGACATGGCCATTTCTTGGACTCTCTAAATTATTCATAGTGCTCTTGTATTTACTTATTTATATCTATCTATCTATCTATCGGTCTATCGGCCCGTCTCGCTCGTCTCGCCGCCTCTTGTGTGTGGCTTTCCTTATTTTGAAATTCATATATTAAACTTGTTTTCACCGCCTGCGCGTGGAACATGTGTTTGGGTCCATAGGTCACTCTAGTAAATAGTTTCCCCAACACCTCACTCTCTCTCCCACTCTCTCTCTCTTCCTCTCTCTGTCTTCCTCTCTTTTGATTGCCACTACTGTCTTCAATCTGGACAGCTTATCGCCGCGATCGCCCAATGGGGGGCACATTGAACCCAAACACGAGATGATCGGCTAGCTGGCTGGCCGACTGGCTGACTCAGATACCGAAATTTGGCTCGGGCAAAGTTCAGCGCTTCTTGTCCCTTCGATCGATCAATCGATCGATCGCAAAAACCCAACCCGAATGGGTGTGAGTCTCTCCAGCTGTTATCGCCCCGTTAGATACACTCATTATCACCCGCCGGCCGAGAGAGCAGAGCGGCGGTAACGTGGCAGACCGGACCAGGTGCAAATGTCAGGGAATCTGCATTCAAATAGCGTTATAATTTCACGCGGCAATTATACAAATTGTGGCTGGCTTTTGGGCCAGAAGAGCGATTAACAGGGCCAAGCGTTGCCATCGGGTCGAGGGGCACAAGGTGGAGCAGTTAAGTCGCAGATCGGCAGGTGGTGAAAGAATCTGTCTGCTCGGCCACTCCGTATCCCCTCCCCTGGTTCGCTCTCCGACTGGCGCTATTGCGCAACTCTCACTAGCGGGGCCCAGCAGAGCGGAATATCTACCTGGAGCTACCGGTGGAGTGCGACGGCAGGGTAAACACAAATTAACATTCATTCTGGCCGGGTGCGATCTACAAGCACAGTCACCACCACCCTCAATCCCGCCGCCCAGAGCAAAAACAAAAGAAATTGTATGAGAAAACTTGGTAGTTTTAAAGCCAAAGTGTGTATGCTCTTCAGATATACATACAGATATCTTAATATACTTAGCTGAGGCATGGATTCTTATTTAGTTGGTTTTGTGATTGTCTTGGAATACGGTGACTGCCTCGATTCAAATCCTAACCAGTTGAATCTCAAATTATATATCCAAGAGTCTTGCCCAAGTCATAGTACCCTCCTGCTTGGGGGGGCATACAAACGAGATGTAACGTAACGACACGAAACGAAACCTGAACCGGAATTTGTCGCTTTATGGTACCGGTGGCAGTGCCCAGTACCTTCTCCCGTTTCTTGTCCGTCCCGAGTCATTAAAATGTAAGTTTATAATGTTTATGTTTGATACTCGGGAGTCCGGGTGCCGGGTGTCGGGTGTCCGGTGTCATCAAATAATGACGTTGGGCACTACTGTGAGTAACTGCCGCGAATGTGTGTGAGAATGTGAAGTGTGTTGCAACGACCAAGGTAAACTGCCCACCGGTTAAGTGCTGCTGGATTTCCTAGTCGTGTTGGACTCTCGGACTCGCAAATTTGCCTAGGTATTGTCAGACATACTGTGCGATCGGGGATACCCTTCGCAAGCACTCAGCCCTCACTCAAGTACGAGCCATTATCATATTCTAAAAGCTATGGCGGTAGATAACACATGACTAAATTATTGGGAACCTACATATCTTAACTAGGCATTAATATTAATGTATGTAGGTCTGGTTCGGATACTCATGGTAAAGAGTTGGCTTCCTTACAAATGGCTCTTTATCCAACTCAGTCTTATTTAACAGATCTCAACCCTTATGGTCATTCGAATCCTCTCCCAAGATTGCATTGGGAGAGAAAACAAGCAAAGCTGTCTCTCAGACTGCAGCTAAAGGCAACTCTTTCCTTTGCCACTAAAGGAGAGAGATATAAGACTAAAGATCTTGCCGAAAAGCAAGTGGCTTCAAGAGAGAAAACACTGCTCTCGCCTTCCACAAGGACTACTCTCTCGTTCGCTACTAATGGAGAGAGATTAAGGGGAATATGTGCTAAAGCGGCCTCATGAGAAAGAAAACCACTCTAGCTCTCTAAAGCGAGACGTTACAGGTGAGCTGAGAGTCTTAACCCAGACTTGCGGAGAATTTCCAACGTTAAACCTAAGGACTGTCCAGCTTTAAAAATTGTTTATATTAACGTTAATTTGAAGTAGAAGAATATCAAGGGAACTGGAACCAATATGGCCCATACAGTCCAGCGCAGGGCACTCGAATATGCAACGTCGCATAAATTTGCAGGTTATCCACACAAGTTGCGCTACCTCGGCCACAACAACAGCAATAATAGCAACGGCAACAGCAACAAAAATTGCCGCAACAACAATAACAGACAGTCGCAGCCCATTAAAAATCTTTCATTTCGATTGCTTTCCAAAGTGCAGAGCACCGCACCGCACCGGAGTGCACGTTCCGATATGAACGGGACACGGGACCACCAGTAGAAGTACGAGTACACCGCTGTTGCAATGCAGAAGAGGTGCGGAGAGGCGGCTAACGATTCCGATTGCTGCTATCGGAATAATCGCAGCCATTATCGAGTGGCTACGATGTACTAACCGCCACCACGACCACCGCACCCCCGTTGTCCACAATCTCTCTAATTAATTGCTTCTGTCATGCAAATGGACTGGTTGATTCAATTAGAGATCGGACGGATTGGATGATGGACAAGTGGGTGGGTTGTGTTAGGATGGGCATGGCGACAGGCCCAACCCTGAACTGGGTCACATATAGTCGGCAAGGGCGCGTTAACAACATAATATAACCGCCGCCGATAGCGTGGGCCCACACGAGTGAGTGAGTGTTTGGCCGGTCGTCTGGCGCGATACCGAGATTAGATTATCGCAAGTCCGACCACAAGACCAAGTCCATCCATCCATCCATCGTTCCAACGAACCAAACAACCAATCAAGCACCGAAACGTGTCCCGCACCGCACTGCAGTTGGGATTGTAAATTGCCGATTGGGAAACTTTGAACAGCCATCAACGGGCAGCGGAATGACGGTCCACTTCTTGCGACACCTGTCCGCATCCGCGGCCACTGAGTGGATGGTGGAGTGGATTGAAGCTCGGAGTGCTGGTGCTCCAGGCGGCGGCCAGTGAAAGCCTCCCTAATCGCTTCGAAACATTGTCTTGGGGCAAGGCACTTTCTTCAAGTGCTATTTAGACGGGACAACAGGTTTATTTATCTATAAAAATTAGTCAATTACATGTGCTTTTAGAAACTAATATTACCACTATATTATTGTCAGGAAAACCTAGTATTAGAAAGAATAAAGACTTGGATCTGGTGAAGCTTGGTGGAAGTTCCAAACGCGTTCTTCGACAGAGAGAAATCTTTGTGAAATTACAGAAATCGACTCGTGAATTGGTTTATTGTTCAATATCATTGAAGCCAAACTCAAAAAGGGATGGATCTTTTATTTTGGGAGTTTTAAGATTTATTATAATATCTTTTTAATTGACCTATTTCCTATATCATACCCAGTCAAGTTACTAATCTCTGAATTCGAGGTACATTCTGGCAAGAATAAAATTGCATACGTAGAAAACAATTACTATTTAGATAGAATCCAAAGAGAAAGCAAATCTGAGGTTAGTTTAAAACTGGAATCCGAATAAAAATCTGCTGAGCTTGTATCATCGCGTAATTGAACTTTAAACTGGGCATTATCTGTCCTCCGCTGGTTATCCTTGGGCGGGAGTGGAAGTGACAGTGGAAATATAAGCGGGATTTGGCCGTATGGAAACCGGAATACAGGGAAGGAGAAGTGTGCATCTAGTGCGTGAAAAACCAGTTTGGAAGCCACCAGTTGGCCCACTAAGGCATCGTACGATCCACGCACATATGTGCCTTCGAGCAGCTGGAGCACAGTGGAGCGCCGGTGGAGTCAGTGCCAAGTGCAGTGGACAAATAAATCAGAAACAGACACAGCCACAGCCACAGACACACACTTCAATGTCAGGAGAATTTTCGGAGGTCACAGCCGCAAACGCGAATGCGAACGCGAGTGTGGCCCCGACCGAGACCTTCCCCAACGTGGCCAATGGGTAGGGGGGGCATGGGAATGGGAATGGATTACCAATACGATTACGCTGGCAATTACTCACCTCTTCTTGTTGGACATCTTGCCGTAAGCAATTATCCAGAGGGCCGCCGTCATGCCCGCCACGCCGACGATGGCGCTCTGGTTGTTGGCCAGTTTGCTCAGAGCCGGTGCCATGATTATGATGATGTTGCTCGCCTCGCTGCGACTCTATTTGGAATTCGCGTGTGCTTTGGGCTTCCGCTTTGCGCAGATTCGTTTGGAGTTGGCAACGATGCCGCCGATACCGCACGTGGACACCGCACACAGCGAAAGAGTACACACAAAAAAAACCAGCAGGCACTGGGTTCGCACTAATTTTCTATTATTGTTTATTGCTCGATTTTCGATATGTTGGCGAGTGGCACACTCGCGCACGCACGCACACGGGGACGGGGCACGGGGCACGGGGCACGGGACACAGTGGAGAGTAGGATGTAAACACACCTGGCTCGACTCGTCCTCTTACTGTCTCTCTCTCTCGCTCGCTCTCACTCGCTGGCTGCCACAGCCTGCCTGCTCACACACCTTGCTGCTGCTGCTGCTGCTTCTGCTGCGTCTTCTTCTGCTGCCGCTCCTTTCCTGCTGATCGGAGGTGGAGGTGGACTGGGAGTGAGTGTCATATGCTGCGGCCGCTTTTATTTATTCAATTCTCGCCAGGCGCATCGCTTTGTTTGGTAATTACACGGACAGCTCGCTCACTCGCTCGCTTCTTCTTCTGGGTTCGATGGTCCGATACCGAGCCAACCCTTCGCTTCAACAAAAAAAACCGTTTGAACTAGAGCTGGGTGGCTTAGATATTGCTGGTGCTCTAGGGATGTGCACAAATCGATATTGTGTATCGTGATATCGATTTAATTTGTAATTTTAGATATATCATTTTACACGTATTTTTTTTATTTTCAGTAAAATTATGAACTTTACTTTATGCTCGTTTCCTTGCTTTCTGACGAATTCGAAATGTGAAGGGACAAATATGGTCAACAAATCAATCGTGATCGTAACCAACAAGAAAGAGAAGAATTTGAATTAAATATTAAATAAAAAGGCCAAAATAGCTATGTTATGCTATCGCAATAGTAACAAGTAATCGATAGTTCTGAGCTTGGATATTATCGATACACATATTGTGTTTTGAAAGCAAGATTCTACCTCGGTCTCTGAAGCGGCGCTATTATTTCCTATTTAGGACGAAGATAAAACGTTAGTATTAACCATTATTAGCTAATTAGATTGCTGAATTTGTATTTGCACTGTTCCAGGAATTCAATTACCGCTTATCTGTCCAGCTTTGCCACACACTAGAGAAAGCTAGAAAGGAAAAAGTCCCTTGTCATTTCCCTAGAAAACGAATATTCGCGATGGCTGGACAACCCAGCCCCCTCATGAATCCCCAGCAGCAAAGCGAACAGGAGAAGGTGAGCCACGTTCGGAATTGGCAGTTGACAGATGGTCAAGCTGACTCTCCGCTTCTTCCCTGCCAGGTGTACCAATGGATTAACGAACTGGCACACCCAGACACGCGTGAGAATGCTCTGCTGGAGCTGAGCAAGAAACGTGAAACCGACTTGGCCCCCTTGCTGTGGAGCAGCTTCGGAACCGCCAGCGCTTTGTTGCAAGAGATCGTCAACATTTATCCGGCAATAACGCCACCAACCATGACGGCGCATCAGTCCAATCGCGTGTGCAACGCGCTGGCCCTGCTGCAGTGCGTCGCCTCGCACCCGGAGACGCGCTCTGCCTTCCTTGCGGCCCAGATACCTCTCTACCTGTACCCCTTTCTGTCGACCAGCTCCAAGACCAGGCCTTTCGAGTACCTACGCCTCACCAGCCTGGGCGTGATTGGAGCGCTGGTGAAGACCGACGAGCAGGAGGTTATCACGTTCCTACTGACCACGGAGATCGTCCCCCTCTGCCTCAGTATCATGGACAGTGGTTCCGAGCTGAGCAAGACCGTGGCGACGTTCATCATCCAGAAGATACTGCTCGACGAATCGGGTCTGTCCTACATCTGCCAGACCTACGAACGCTTCTCGCACGTGGCCATTACCCTGGTAGGTATCCTGGCTTCCGTTATTCTTAGCACTAGCCTTAGCCTCTTCGCTGTTTCAGGGCAAAATGGTCATCCAGCTCTCGAAGGATCCGTGCGCCCGCCTCTTGAAGCACGTTGTGCGTTGCTACCTGCGCCTCTCGGACAACACTCGGTATGTGGTTGACTTTATCCGGTAACATTGACTGCAACTCTGTCCCATTTTGCAGCGCTCGCAAGGCCCTGGGCCAGTGTCTGCCCGATCAGCTGCGTGACGGCACCTTTGCCTTGTGCCTGCAGGACGACAAGACCACCAAACTGTGGTTGCAGATGCTGCTCAAGAACCTGGAGCTGGGCGCCACTCCGCAGCAGATCGGCATGTCGCCGCTGGGCACCTAGATCCCTTCCATCTCTTCCATCCGCCTCCCAAGCGCCCTCTTCTCAATTATTAAGTATTGCCCAAACATCTGTGATGCCCCGACGACGGGGACTTCATCGGATAGTGGACGTTGTTTCTTAAATGTTTGCTCGAGATCGCCGAAGTCTCAAATACAATCAGAACTGAAAAAGTATATTATGTGAAGATATGTTAATATAGGCTTATCCCCTAATACCATTTAGATTACAAAGTAAATAAAGAAAGCGAACATGTTATCAAGGTTAGCCCAAGGGCTGTGTGTCTTTTATAATGTAAAAAGTAACTTTCCCAATTTTTTTTCGAAAGTACACCATGATTTATTAATGTATTATTATATATCATTGAAAAGGTCTATTCATTATCTATTTTTC
>JAEIHY010018376.1:0-39004 GCA_018904565.1 Drosophila tsacasi
GACGAAAAAAATATATTTTATTCAAAAAGTCACGGACTTATCAAACGACCCTCGTATGTACATACATACATATGTATATGTACAAGTATGCAACAAAATACACTAATAAAACCCACACTTATTGTGTGTGGCCTTTAAAATCAATGCCGCTTGAGATTTGTTTGTGGGTTTGCAAAAATCGCTTCAATGTGCTTTCTAAGGCCCGGCATCCCTCCCCCTTCCCAGAGCACTAGCCACCTCTCGCTCTCTCGTGTGATTCAATTGTATTGCGTCATAAGCCGGGACACTTGATACGAAACAGTAAAAGGGGTAGAGCGAAATACATAATAAAGGAAAGAATAAAAAATAAATAAAAATAAAAAAACAAAAGCGGCGTGGCACAAAAACAAAATAAAAAAAATGCATCTTTGAGCGAAGAGAAGATATAAAGACAGAGAGAGAGGGTGAAAACAAGATAGAGAGTGTGACAGAGAGCCTGTTTTGCTCCGTTCTTACTTTTGATTGACATTGAAACTGCAGCTTAGCATAAAAGCAAAAGTGCAGCCTGTACACACCAAAATTTTCAAGGTCAGGCAAAGGGTAAACATTCCGGGTGTAGAAGCAACAGTTGGTTTGCAACTTAATCGCTCCCTCATACCACTCACAAACACAAACACAAACAAGCTCGCGGCGGGAGGAGTCTACACATTTCTGCTTTTTATGTTGCTTGAAAATTGTAAACAATATTATGTTAGTTGTTATTTGTTGATGTCGTCTTTCTAATCTGTTGTTTTTTCTGTTATTATTATTCCATTATTATTAATGTTGCTATTTTGGTTATGTAACACCTTACGATATTACAATTTTTATTAGGTAGCCTTTAATCACTTATTTACTATTCTCAAAATATTGATTTATTTTAGACACTAATGAATCTAAAATAATTTTTCCAAATAAACGGAAAAAGATTTCAGATTATTTTTTAGGCCTTCTAAAAGTATGCAACAGACTTCGACTAGCTTGATGTAACAATAAAATGAAACCGTAAGCAAAACATCTTTGTTCTTTGTACGCCATTTTACCATTTTAAAAACTTTTCTTAAAATTTACTATTTTAAAAACAAAACTCTAGGTATTTATGTGATTTGAAATCAACATTGATTTGACAATCACAAATTGTGAGTTCATACATCAGCAGCAATCATCATAAAGTTCAGCCGGCTAAATTCGATAATAAAGTTCTTAATCAAATTAGAAGTAATTTTTAATTGAATAATGCCACCGATGTGTCGGCATGTTTCCACGCCACTCGGACCATCAACGAACGAACAACATGAAAATATTCCATAGTTCCCACACCCGCGCAATAGAATTAATGGCTTTTTCGGGCCTTGTTTATTCGTTCTCTATTTCGAGCGGTCTTCTAAGTCCGATCTCGCTGGCTGCGGTTTCGCATCGATTTCATCGGTCAGCAAGCAAATAAATACATCTTACCCGGCATTTACATATGTAAAACACGTTGTCTCTGCTTATCTATGCGAAGCTCTCTTCGCTCACCGAAAACTCCACTTAAGGTGCCGCTGATGATTTTTTATTTGCCGCGATTTTATTTGTTTTGTTTTCAGTTTTCGCAGTTTGTTTATGTTTTTTGTTCGTACGAACGTGGCTTCGATTTCAAAGTCAAGGTTGGTTTGACTTTGACGTTGTGCTGTGAACGTTTAAATTAAATTCTCGGATGGTTTGTGTAAATGGTTAATTCAGTTAAGGCGTAGACCGGTACTTGCAGTTCTATCAAATAGTTTTCTAAAAATGTTATTCCGCAGAGAATTGTACTCACTTTGAACAGCCAACTGTTGTTGATGCGCCGCCGCACGCTGAAAAATAAATAAATAAAAAGTTATTAATTATCTGAATGCTTCAAGTGTTTTGTTGCTATATTTTTTATTCTTTTACGTATAACACTGAATAATACATTTCTTTACGTTTTTCTCAATTTTAGAGTGAATAGCTCTACAATCACTAATTATTTTTATGAGACCTAAAATATTAAAGAGTAACATGATCTCTCTCATAAAACATACAAGCTGGATACCCTATTAATTTTTCTACACATTCTAGTATGTACATACTATATATTTTTTCTCTTCAGAATTTATTATAAAACACACATCAATTGATCTATAATAAACTTTTTAAATTTGTAACATTTCAAATTGTTTCAACCTTTCACAAAAGAGACCTTATGGTAGAGCTAGGGATTATTTTGAATATACAATATTTAATTGGGAGCAGTAAAATATTATAGTGATCACTAGAACGCTAAGGTAAATTATATTTACTATGAAAACACCTTTGCTATGGCATACGAGTATACATCTTTAACGACCGTTCATTTTCAGAAGTAACTATATTATTTGATAAGAACTTATTTGGTTCTAAAACTGAAACGAAAACGACTCGATCGCTTTTATATCGACTTCAATACTTTTACGCATCTGGAGAAACATAGCTCTTCCGATTTGATGCTCTATCCCCTCTTGTTAAGAACTAGTAGTATAAATAAGAGGTTAGTTAAAATGGTTTAATTAATTTGGTTAGCTTCTTAATGAACAGACAAGCGCAGCTGAAGGTGAAATGTCTACTTTTCTAAGTTGTCTTTACACACGCTGTTACCAACTCTCGCCTGAATTTGGAAATGATAAATCAAAAAACTTTTCGCAGGATTTTGGGAAATCATTTGAAGTAATTCTAAAAAGAGTATAAAGAGGTGCGAGGTGCTCCCTGCCTTCAGCTTGTTGCTGAAACCTTCGGCATGCTCCCATTGCTGGAAAAAACATCGGAGATGTATCGATAACAAGGAAAACACCGAAAAACCTGGTTGGTTTGCGGCAACATTTTCTGTATTTCACAAAAACTAGTTCATTTCATTTAAACTAAGGATGTCCTTTACCATCGACGTCAAGAAAATATCCGTTGCCTTCAGCGAGGAAGTTCCACTAAGTTTTTCCTTTCACGGAGAGAGTAAAAGCCGCTCCTCTGATCATCGAAATGCAGGGCAGTAAGAGGAAAAGGACTCGGGAACCTGGAGAGCCCTGTAATCTACCCCTAGAATATATCCCAGTCAAAGGCGAAGTGTTCAATTTCGGAGAAGAGAGCTTTGAAGATCCGGAAATGTTCAGGATAATTATAAAATTAACCCAACATTTCATTGATATCATCAAAGAGGGGTTGTGGCATATGTTGGAATACCACATCCCCACGGAAATAGTTCTCTAGTTCTCAGTTTATTCTCGACGTAATTGACCTGACCTAAATTACAAGGAAGATCAGGCTGTGGATATTTTGAGGTGGCTAATCTAAATTCGAGCCTAGCTTTTCTTAAATGCGGTAATTTCTTTGATAGATTTATAAATACGTTAAGGTGAATTCAAAAACACTTAAGTCTATTTATAAATATATATATATTTATTATTATATTAATGTATATGTATTTTATTGAGAAATACCTAAAGTCTATGTAATTGTTTACTATGCTTCTAAAAAAAAGTATTTGTTTTATTTGTTGGGGTTTTCTCCCAGTTCCAACCATCAAAGCGTTTGAACATATTTTATTTGTATTTCATAAATAAATAAATCCTTACATTGTTGGTCATCATGGCTCGAATTCCGGGCAGGGATTGCACATCGAGGGAGTGACTGCGCCCGCGCCGCGTTTTCGTGGTGGGCGAGACGGGCGGTGGCCCAGGGGGCGTGGCCGAGCTGCTTGAGTGGGTGTGTCGGTAAATCCATCTTTTCACAGCCGACATTTTGGATGCACGTTTTATATATTCTATATGCACAGTTTGTTTAATTGAGTATCACCTCAGGTGATTCATATTTCTTCACGTAACTTTTTATGGGGTTTCCATTTAATAAAAAATTCAAGAAAAGTTTAGCGAAAAATTCAAATTGGACTGCTTGCTTAGGGTAAACTGCTTGAGTTTCAACTGCTTATAGCGCGAGCTTTTGCTGCTGAACGCTAGGAGGCGCCTGAGGTGATATCCGTCCGTTCACTTCTTTTTTTAAATTTTTTATTTAAATTTGTTTTATATTTATTTTGACACTGTGTTGCCCACTTCGAGGTATAATTTATGCAAATTGTTCTTACATCTTCAGCGGGAGCTCATAAATTTATGTATATTTTTCAATTATCCGACAGGCCAGAATTTCCCTCTTGATTTCTTTTTTGTTTTTTGACTTTGCGGAAATGGAAAAATAAATGAAATAATGACTATAATGCAACATACTGTCCGAATGTGGAACAGAAATGATTTTCACAGCGGCAGCGTTCTTATATCTTCCCCTTTGTCACCCCACAAATTAATCCCTGACCCGAACTCTTCTTTTAATTAAATAAGGAGAACAAAACACGCTCAGCCGGCGAGCAAGAAGCGGATGACGCATTAGAGTTGATTGAACGCAGCATAAAAGTTCATCGGGTTTAAAGGGAAGGCGTGTTTTTCGTTGATTGTGATTGAATGCTTTCGTGTGTCGATCAATTGAAATTGACAAAATCTTTGATTGAAGGTGCACACACTCAGCGACGAAGACGCAATAAATAAAAAGAGGAGGCGATTCTATTGAGTGACGAGCAATTGACGAGCTAAGGATGGGATTCACCTCGACCAGGAAACGAGTGAGTGCAGTTAGTGTGTCAAGGGCGTCCGTAAGAAAAAAGGAACTATTGGGAAAAGATATCAAGAATCGCAACCACGAGAATCCCGGCAGGGATACACTTACAGAAAAGGTTGCTACCTACCATATGCAGCTTCAAAATTGTCGACATCCAGAACCACATGCCGACACAGGGAAACAACAAGATCACAGAGAGAACGCGTATTTATTACCTATGAGTCCAGCTCAAGTAAACAAAAGACTAAAATGTGCCTATCACAGTTCATGCAAATGTGTAAAGCCCGAACAAATACTAACCAATAATCTTAGTTAATTTCCAAACTTAACACCTGTCAAAAGCCCCGAAGACTTGATAATATTCCCAAATTTCGTCAGACGGACCACAGGGCGTATACTTGATATTGCTGCAAGCTATTGCGTTGCTCATTTCGATATATTTTGCTTTGCTTGCTCTCAGCTTTTGTTTAGCCAGCCGCACGTTGTTCTATATATTAGCAAAGACTTATGCATGTAAATATTGCCAGTAAAATTAGACAATTATTTTTAGGCCTTTAGGGAAGCATTTTAGATGTGAAAATACTAATTTGCTGGTAGTTCAGTCAGCTTTCTTTGCCCGCAATATAAGTTGTTTAAATATGAGCAGAAAAATGTAATAAATAAATAACAGACAGCTGGGGGAAAAAAACACAGACTCCGAGAGAAGCGGACAAAAACAAAACACAAACAGAATGTAAGTCATTTACGTTAATTAGCTGCTCGAGCAAAGGCAAACACACACCAAAATGTAATAAAAAAAACAGAGAGGGAAGGCAGTATCTGGAAGGTTTTCCGGGCTGTAGGAGACAAACTTATTATATTCGGGTTTAGTTCCATTCAGCAATGCGCGTCTGGTTGGAATTCTGCCAGATCGAAGGTCGAAAATCATTTCAAGAACATCGAAACTCAGAGACTTTCAATTAACAGAGCTCTAACAGGGGCATGTTAATTGCCAATTGGCATGTGACCAAGCGCGTAAAAGATTCTGCAATAAACGGCAGGAGAAAGCGAAGCCAATTTATGTAAGCTCTCGCTGGCGAATTTTAACATTCTATAAAGGAACACAAAGTAACGTAGGGAATAAAACGTTGGTAATAAAAAATCGTATTAAGAGTACTCAGGCAGTGAGCAGTGGACTTTTTCCAGCACATTGTTGCACACTGGTTTACCTTGAAAGATCTCAGCTTTAAGTACAAATCTGGAAATTCACTGACCGATAACTACAGTCAAGGATGCTTAACAGTGAGATACGATAGCAAAAGGCTTGTGCGCTAAAAAAAACAAGTACCAAATATGAAGAATAAAATGCGAGTAAGGCATCCATCTGACACTCAGTTAAATTTGCTTCTGCTGGGCATTGATTCTTGAAATTATAATGATGGAACACTACTAGGAAAGCTACAGTGAAAGTGTGACCGACTGTAGGATACCCTGTACCTAGAGTATTGTAGGTCAAATTAAAAGGAACATGAGTATGAGTAAATAAGAGAAATGTTGCTAAGAACATGTTGGCCCACACCCAAGCAAAGTTAAATGTTGCTGTGAACAAAGAAAATTGTCTAATAACTTTAATGTTATTAGCGGATTTTACTTAAAGCCGTTACTCAATTAGTAAGGACCGAAATGAGCGTGGTATAATTTTAAGACCAACTTGATCTGCCTGCAACAGGTTAGAATATAGTAGCCAATTTTAGTAACTATAGCTCTTAATAGTTTCTTGTTTCATAGGGATAAAGAGGCGGCAAAACGGACCTGGATAAATCGCAGCAGCTACTTTTCCAGAATTTTAGGGTTATATTGAAATTCTAGGTTTACTGTTGATACAGGATACTGTTGATGTTTATCGGAAAGTCATTACTTCATGAATTTGTATATATGTATATGTATGAAAAAATATCTAAGTCATAAGATTTAGCTCATATGATCCCTGAAATCTATTTATTTTGTACAAGCAGAATGACATGGCTAAGGCGATTTGGTTGGGATACTGATTAGGAACATAAATATATGAATTATGTGCCTTGAAACGACTCCTTCTATCTTCTGTAGATCATATCAAAATTGAAGTGCAAATTAGAAATCTAAAAAAGCGTTCCGTACACTTAGCTTTGTTTTTTTCCACCTAAACTTAAGCTTTAGACTTCCTACCGATTTCTTTTGGCATTATCTACTTTGAAAGATAATTGTAAACGAACTCTATATATATCTCGGATAATATATATTTTGACACATTCCAAATCCAGACTCTCAGCGCCATAAACAAACTTCCTCCACATCAACCCGAAAAGCTTTGAAGCTTGTCAAGTGGTCGACCTCTAGGCGAGTGAGAAAAAATTAAAATACATACAAAATAATAAGCGAAACGCTAGTGCACAGAATGAGAGAGGATGCCAGCCGGCAGAACAGGCACACAGAGTTTAGCTTTTGACAAGTGATTGATTAACAAGAATAACACAAAAACAGAAATAGAAATAATTAAATAAGCGGGAACAAAACAAAACAAGACGAATTTATGCCTGAAATATTTCACTTTCTTTTCACTTCCTCGAACAGCCGTAAAAACAGATCTGAAATCCTAAGTGGGCATTTCCCATTTAGGGAAGCCAGATTCCTACCCGACTGATATGGCTCTAGAGCTTTGAGGCTGGGTATCGATCGGGCCTCTTTTCAATTTCTATATCAGTGGCAAATACATATATATATACTCTGGGCAAACACCCGAGTTATCTGCCAAAAGCAGTCTCCATTTAATTTAAACGCCCTTACTTGCATTTATCTTATCGCCTGTCTTCTGTCTTCCGTTGTATATTCTAAATTAATTTTTGCGTTTCCCGAGTGAATCTGCCTTTCTGTGGGTTTTATTGCTAATGCTGATAAACTTTTTGTTTTTCATCGGTTTCCATAACACTTTCGCGCTTATCTCCACCGAAGGTTAAGTAATGGTGGCGAAAAGGGCCGGGGCCGCGTGATATCATCCATTGAAAGGCCATAAAACAGTCAGCCAGCCAGCAGTTAGAAGCAGTAATGAAAAATGGAAAAAACCGGGTCTAATTTGCGGAGTGAGCAGCAGCTGCTGCTCCTCAGAGTGAATGCCAAATTATTGGGAAGGATTTCATATCCCCTCCAAGGTAAAATGAAGAAGCCATTTCTTGAGGAAATTCTTGCCTCCGTCGGTACTACTCATAAAATACAGAAGAACTTGGATAAATTCAGTGTGGTCGTGAGTGCTTGTTTGTGAAGTTTGTCAAATTGTCATTCTAGACAGAATAAGTCTTAGACCCTCTTCGATTCCTGCTCGCTTCCTCGCTCTCCAGACACTTGACAAATTGGCGACAAAAGAATTGGCTTAAAGGCTTCGGTTACGGCAAAGCCCGCCAGAACCACAGCGGCAGCTATTAGTTAGCAGAAGTTCATGAATACGATAATAGAACAATAGCAACGATAGCGCCACACACAAAAATGCGGATCACATGTTGATCATTTATTTGGTTCGGTTTATTTATTTTTTTGCCTTTCCTGTCGCACTCTAAGCTCATTTCCATGCCCTGGGGATTGCTTTTAATTAAATAAATAGAATTTCGCAATGGTAAATATTATGAAACGCTGAACGAACGTGCCGCTTCAGTTTCGTCACTGAACTTGAAAATTAAAAACAAAATTTGTCCGCCAAGAAAGAGGAAGGAGGAAAAGCCAGAGCAGCGACAGAGAGCATTTTGAGTGTTTTAAATGAAATTAATTGCTGCGGCACATTAGAACCTAAATGGCTACCAAAATATACAATTTGTTGCTAATTTTCTTATACTTGAAATGGTCCAATTTGCGCCAGAAATAGAATATAATTTTGGTTATTTTATGGTTATGCTCCAAAGCTTTTTATTATTTTCCTACAATTGCGTGGGATTTGATTGCTTAATTAATGTTTAATGAATCTGAAATTAATTTTTAACTGTTAGTTAATCTCTTGTGAGGCGTAAATGTTATTAGCACTAATTTCGCGTTCAAGTTATACAATTTTTTCACACTTTACACTTTAAATGCCGTTATTAATTTAAATCCACGTTTATAATGATTTTAAATAGCTTTCTTTATAATTTATAGCCACATTTGGAGGCTTTCTTTTCATATATTTTATGGAAAACGCCCTCGAGACACCAACTTTACATCATTTTAAGCAGTTGCAAGTCTTTTCTGGCCATAAATAGTTGCCTCACAGCTGTAGTTGACACACACAGTCGCGGTTGGTACATCTTTGATTTAAGAACGAATCTGATTTGCAGCCGATGGGTAGTTCATATTAATAACTGAGTTAATACCGGCGGAGGGCGAAAAAACGCGCACAATTCGCCGCTTGGTCCGTCCAATTGGAATTGCAATTGAGAATAACAACACACGGAGCAAAGCGTGCGAAAGAAGAAAACTGCGGGCCAAGCGGCAGCAATTGAAGGCGGAGAGCACGACGCTGGCGTATACGTAATATTCCTACGTCCGTCTTTGTTTGTGTGCGCCTTTTCCGCACTCAAAAAAAAATAAAATAAAACCGAACGAATCGGAGAAAGTCGACGACAGCGCAAGCTTCGGCAGAGAGAGGAACGCGAACAGCTGTTGCTGCGATCACCTGTTGTCGAAGCTTTTCCCGCTCTCAAGGATTTGTTTTCCCTGTGCATTGATCATTTGTGTGAATTTTCCATTCCTATATTTTGATATACTTGTTGTTGACAGCTCTTCGCACGCGTCTGGCGTGTAGCTGCTTTTCGGCGACTGATAAGCGATAAATAACACACAAAAGCGCCGCTTATCAATGAAATCGAAGCCCGTCAAACGCTTCGAAATCAGCAATTGCGCATAATTATTTATAGATGGATGATTATTAATAATGACGCCTCCAGTTGCCGATAAGGCTCAAGTGGGCATTTCGAGACTGCCTGGCATTCAGGGGGATGGGCGATTGGTGATTGGTTTAATCTCCCAAGCAATCAATCTAATGGACAGTGATTAGCCCTATTGAGGATCTGAATGATTATAAATCAGTTTGCATGTTTCAGGCAAATAAAGTATTTTAATTATTTATAAAAAGAAGTCGAATCGCACCGGAGACCTAGGCATCGGCGGCCTTAACCGCTAATATGGCAACAGATTTTCTGCTGAAACAGTAGTTTCGCTGAATGTTAAGATTGGTAAGCAGCGAAAGTGGCAAAGCCAGAAACAGCTGTGCAGTGTACACACATGTCAGTTGCTTGCCTTTGTGATCGCATAAGGCTTCATTCGTTTAAATCTAGCCAGCGTGACCTAAGTTATGTACAAGTGTAACTCAATCAAAGCGAAATGCTTTAAAATATTACATTTCAAATAATCTAACAACATTTTAAGCTTATTGCAAATTTGACAACCTTTCTACACGATCGATAAATTTGGTAAAACTGCTTGATACCTGCTTTAACGCATTGTGATCTGCTTTGTCGTTACGACTGCTTGAACGGGTTGTCATAAAGCAGTTCAAGCGATACCACAGCAAAGCAGTGCGAGTTAATTCACCACAAAGCAGTAGGATTTGGTCCACCGCAATGCAGTTCAAAATACACTACACATAATACTAGGTATTTTTTAATTCAACTTTTTACATCTACATCTACTTTCAACGTAATTACATAACTATTAAGAAATATATCAAGGAAAACTAAATAAGGTCTTCTTTGTAGTCGAAAAGGGAAGCTATTATAATATATAGCACAGCTGAAGTTGAGCATAAGTAATATTTTGAATTGTATACTTCAATATTGAATATGAATACCCTATGTGGGACATCTGACTTCCCAAAATACATGTTAAACTCGGCTTTACTTATAATAAGAAGGGAGGCAAAGAGAAGCAGAAGCTTGAATATCTCAGCAGATTGCCAATTGACCCAATCGCTTCAGTGATGGCTATAAGGGCCCAAAGACCGATTTCGATTTAAAGTGAAAGAAACTAAATCATTGATAAATGACATAGGTTTTCATACTTGATGTTATACAATTTATGAAACTCCAAAACTTAGATAAAGATGGATAGAGAATAATTGATTTATAATTCAATAGATCTTAGGGTGGACGACGTCTCCTCACTGCGTTAAAAACTAACTAACATGAAAGTACTGTACAAAGGTATACTAATAACATCTCCATTTAAATTTTAAATACTTGTATGGCGAATACCCAAAATGTCACATCGCCCCGTTTAAGAAGCCAGTTGCTACTCACCGCTTTGCGTTTGTCAGCTTCGCTGACCGCCGAGTTGGACCGATGCCGGAACAGGTCCATCACCTTGGTCATGGGTGAGCGCTGGGAAGCGTTGGGTCGCACCGCCGTCACCGTGTGGTAATACTGCCAAGGAAAGAAGGGTGTCAATTAGAAGTACTGCCGGACGCATCTGGAACAAGTCCAAGGTGCACTTACCTGCGCGTCGCTGCCTTGATGCGGATGGGCGCTGCCGTCTTTGTATTTGCTCTTAGCGGAGACTGTGCCATCGGCGTTCGTTATCGTCACGGCGGGATGCTGGCGATGGCCAAAGTTCTGCATTGCCACCTTCATTGAGTTCATAAGGCCACCGGCTCCGGCTCCTGCACCCGCTGCTGCACTCGCTCCGGCTGCGGTACTCGAGGCGGGCGCTGTGCCACCGGACACGGAATACGTGCTACTGGTGGCACTGCTGTCGGCTGAGGAGGGGTCCAGTAGGTGTTTCTCCTTCTGCCGCTTAGCATCTGATTTCGCACGCGGCCGGAACACGTCGAAGATCGTGGGTCTGCGGTTCGGAGACGCGATGCCGTGTACCGTCGACTGGTTGAGCACCGGCGAGTCCTCGCCGCTTCGCCTCCGCTCCAGCGAGCCGGACCGCGATCCATGGCCGGCCATAGCCATGCGCTCGGTGCTGCGTGAGATCTTCTCGCTGTGCCTGTTGATCTTCTCCAGCTTGGCGGCCTCTCGTTCGATCCGTCGCGCCGTCTCGCGCTCCAGCTTGCGGGCCTCCTTCTCCCGTCGCGACTGCTCCTTCTCCTGGCGGCTGTGGGCATAAACAAAGATATGAGACTGGATTCATTTGAATGTAATATGGGAACTAAACTGATAACCTTTTGCTACAACTCAGGATATAGCTAAAGGTGATTTTGATGAGGTCGTTGGTAATGGAAATGATTTTAGTGTCAGAAGAGTCTGAACAAAAGGAGGTATTACTCACAAATTTCTTTGTCATTGTACAATAGTATTGCATACAAAGTTTCTTTCTCCTTTTAATAAAAACATTGAAAAGAACTGAAATACTCTTGACAATAGTTTAAAATAGGCTTGAACTTTAGTTTCAACGAATATTTACACTTCATGGTGTCTTGTCTAAGGATATACATCTTTTCTGATAATTGTAATACAAAATTCAAAGTTTAGAGAGAGAAATTAGAAAGTATGAAGCGATTTCAGATCAATTGAAATTTAAAATAAGAACGAAATGTTACACCTTGCCATTAAAGGAAGCGCGCAAATAATTTAATATAATCAAATTCAGAAGCGATTTCTGGGGCACAACTGTCTAATGTATAGTTTCGAAAAATTTCAGACTCAAGTGGCACCGGGAGCTTAAAATAAAACCGCGACACTCACCGCTGCTCCTTCTCCATCTTCTTGTAGGCCTTCTTGGCCGCCTTGGCATTGGGCTCTGCTGGGGCACTCGATGGCCGGGATCCTGGCAGCCGGTTGGGTCCGCCGATACTGCCATCCTGCTCCTGGAAGCGAACATGACGTTTTTGGGAATTAGTTTGGGTCGGACTGGGCGCGTCGGAGGGATTCGAGTTGGCATCTACTAGGGGACTCTCGACTGGGTGACTACTTTGCATGTTTCTGGCGACGCTGGCCAAGGCAAACTGAACGCCGAGCGCTAGCCGGTTGGGCCGACCGATAACCCACTATCCATTATCCCCATATCCTTTAACCTCTCACACTTATTAGTCGCCCTTTGCCAGCTGCTGCAATTATGCCGAATTGTCTACAAATACAATTTATTCGCCACAATACACAGTGGCGGAACCCGTAGCCCGCAATTGAAGGAGCAGACGACACCCGATGCGTCCGTTTAATTGGAGAAGGGCGGGTTAATGGCAGGAGGAGGAAGACCCATCCTGCGGCGCCTTCGATCGAGCTTAATCAATTAATTTATTATTACGCAAAATTGCAAGCGAATGTGGGCCAAGCAACTGACTAACTGTTCGTCAAGGAAGCAAATTGAGTGGACTTTAAGCCCACAAGCGGAATTCAAAGTGACGGAGAACTCCTTGAATCATTAACAGCCACGCTTGGAAATAACTTAGAGTGGGAATCCCCTCCCCTTCAATATTTGCGATGCTAATGGGAAACTAAATAAAAATATGTGTTAGATAATTTAGTTGTAAATGAGTTCTTGTGCGATAGCAATTGTACGCATTTTCTTTGATCTTTTCGTCGTTCCATCAGTCAGTCTGAGAATCTGCAAAGTTTCAGAGTCCTATTCCAACTAGTTTATAAGTTACAGCTCCGGGAAGATGCTCGCCTAGGGCAATGGCGGACCAGGCTTTAAACTTTAAAAGCCCATTTCCTCAAAACCATGTTTTTCAATCTGGCGTACACGATTAACTATAACTATAAGAGCTATGTATACAAGTAATATACCATTTTGTAGATAATTGAATTGTGCATCGATTGAATTGCAAATTATTAGAAGTTACCATTGCATAATATTTTTTCCTGAGAAAAGGTCGAACTTATTCATTCGAAGCAGAAAAGCCTTCTGAATATGGAATTAATTTTATTTATAGATGCAGGTAAAAATTACGGCCTGAATCCTGTACGCCGTTTGGACTTGTCCTCGGCGAGATGCTGCGCAGGATAGTGAATAAATCTGACATTTTAATTTATTTTGACAGTAAAACATTTTTTCTTGTTTATTAAATATAAGTTCAAATATTCTGCAAATATCATTTGTTTATCTTTTTACACGCGACTGATGGAACGACCCCCTTAATCTTCAAACCAAACAAAGTTCTTTAAAATCTTGTATTATGGTCTTTTTAATAAACAAACTTCCCTTTAATCAAAGTAATTTTTTAAAATAACAGTAATCAATTTAAAGCCAAGATTTTGAATAATTAAATTTATTTCCTACAGAAAGCTGTAGTTCGGATGATGACAATAGCGAAATATTTTAATTGCCCATTTCCTGCATTTCCTAACAACTTTCACAATCACCTGAGTCTGCCAACTACACCTCAGATTCAGATATTTTTGGGAGGAGAAGAGCTCTCTAGATCGGGGACAGCAGACACCTGTGTGTTTGAATTATTTTTAGCAAAAATCGCAGAGCGTTCAGAGCCGAAAAGCTGTATTCGTTGCCCTTTTTGTTCGTATTTTTTGCTTAGCTTTTTTTAACGGCCGAGGGTTTCATTACCAAAGTGCCGAGTCACGTGCCCCGAGGGTCGCAGACGGCTTCGATGAGCTAACACAAAAAAGCCGCCTCGAATTGTGATCGGATCGGGGAACGAACCGATGTGGGTTAGCCTAAAAACCAGAAGCTCTCCATCTTCGGTGCGAATCGGGAATATCTATGTAAGCACCTAGGTACATATGCACTGATGTGTGATTCAGGAGGGGCTACGATATCAGCTGTTCGCCAGAGTCTAACTAAATATTTGGACAGCTATAAAACGCTTCAGACTCGGGCAACCCTCCCCTTATGCCAACTCTGGTTCTGGGTTCTGGGTTCTGGGCCATCGGAGGGAGCGGCGAGAGCCGGCTCAAAATTGACGTCATTGTTTGCCAAGACCTGGTAAATACACGGCGGCTGCCTATATGGAAATTTTATACATGTACGCGATACGTCCGCGTTCCGTCAAAACAAATACGAATCGGCGGATTCCGGGCCGAAACTGTTGACAAATTGTGTCATGATAAGCGCGAGAGTTGGAGGGCGGCCTGCCTCCCCAACTCTCGGCGAACAGATATACAGAAATGCCCGACTATATATAGCCCGGCACACATATGTGTGTGGCTCGATAAAAACAAGCTAAGGAAAGCTGATTTTTCACCGTGTCGTGTTTACCTTTCGGTCAGACAAATAAACTCTAAAAGGCCGAAAATGAAGCACAATACCAAAAGTTGAAATATTTCGTATGCCTCTTCTGCAACCCCTTTCCCATCACAAGCTATAAATAGACAATTTTATGGGTTTCGTAGAGGCATCGGAGCTGGCGAATTATTAATATTGAATAAACAAACTGAAAACACGAACATGCCACAGATCCCTCGAAAAACTGCAGGAGAGAGCTACCCAAGAGGGAGCTTTAAAAGATCGGAAAATATATTTGTCTCGTGGCTGTGGCACTTAGGATGATCAAAGGCGGGACTATTAATACGCATAAAAAATTATACTACTTTTAAATTCTAGTAACTATAACATAACTTAATTAGAATATAGGTTATAGGCTAGAAAAGAAGGTAAACAAGATCTAAATAGGAAAATAAATTGATATGGATATAGTCTACATATTAGCTGGACTATTATCTGGATCTGGGATACCTCATTAAAGATAAACCTTTTTCCCCAAACTATATACATTTAGATTCGAGAAATTCAATATCGAGAAGTACCTGAAAATCTGAAAATCTAAAGTACATTTTCAGAATTAAGAGCAATCTACTGGCGGTATTATGACATCATAAGACGACTTGGCGGCGCCTTTCCCCTTTTTCCTACTTTGAATCTTTCACTGCGTGTACGACTCGCTAAATGACTTCATAATGAAAAGCGCACTTAACTCAAATGACGTCAGTCAATTCTGTGAATATAAAAATTACACAAAGCCCTTTTCAGTCCCAATTAGACTGAGACGTAGTCGTCGGTAAAGTATTGAGCATACGTGCTCTAGTTTATTATTAAATAAGTTTGTTGAAATTAATTTTTAGGCACTTTGGGTTATGAATAGATCACAGAAAAATTAAATACCTACTATACATCAACCGAAAATAGATTTGCTAGTATCAAGAAACCCTTTGGGACTTAACTTCCGAATTAAAACGTATTCCGAGCATGGTATTAATACCATTTAATTTAAAAATAGGTGGTTCATACCTAGATTTAGAAACTTTTTAAGTTTATTGTACATTATTTTTCTTGGTGTTACTATTAATCGCCTCAAAGTTGATACCTGATATCACTTCTTACCTCGTTGAGAGGTGCTTTGTTTAATTATTTAAAGCTGTGGATACATCATTTTATTATGTTTCATCTGTTATTAGACCCCTATTTCAATATGTAATAATCTAATAAAAAACTCGAAGTTGTTATTGGGTTGTATATCGATATTTGTTTATGGAATATTCACTGGTGAAATCTTGAAATCTTTTCAAAGTCACGATCCATGTTTTCATTTCGGGATACTTTTTTGTTAAAGTCCTTCTGATATAGATATTCTTTGTTTTCTAAAACCTGTAGTCCCAACCTACTTAGCTCCTGCATCTTTTCTCGCTCGATGTGAGAGCTAACATTAAAAGGGACCCTGCATCTCTGTCACTTCTTTTTCGGTGCGGCAAAAGAACATCTTACTATCGCCATTTTATGTTTTACATTACCCTGTCGATCTTTTTCGATCAGATAAGTTACTGAAGCGTAGAAAATTGCTTTGCCTTTAAGTCAAGTTTAAGTATTAACATTTTTTAATAAGATAGCGCACTCACGCGATCCATAATAACACTATTTATCTATTTGAAGCAGCATAGTTTTCATCGCATTATTTTGCAATGTTCCTTTTCTGCGCCAATTTAACACCTTCCACAACACGCACGGGGTATTCGATTGATCGTCCTCCTACTTCAGTTCACTATCAAGCTCGTCCCAACCCTTACTTACGTCGTCCGACACTGAAACCGAGACGGACCCCGAGTTGGTCAGCTGGCGGGATGGGCTCGTCGTGGAGGCGCCGCTCTCGTTTCTCAGCAAACGGGGCATGGTCGATGCCCCGCCCAAGGAAACGGGCCTCTGCTGCTGCTGCTGTTGCTGTGCCTGCTGCAGAAACGGGGGAGGTGCCGCCGAGGAGGCTGTGTCAATTTCCCCATCCTGGCGACGAATCCAGATCTCGTCCAGCTCCCGTTCGCTGGGCGTTCGTTGCTTGTTAGCTAAACTACTCGTATCACAATTGAGGCTTTGGTGATTGGTGCTGCTTCCCAGTACCAGCCCGGTGGTGTTCAAGTCCACGTTGCTCTGCGCTGGCGTGCGGATCTTCACCAGCGACGGCTCGAAGAACTGCTTGGACAGATGGGGGGCGGCGGACGGAAAGCGATTGGAACCGTATCGCTGCGAGAAGAGGCCCTGCACCGAGGAGTAACCGCCGAAGCTAGAGGGGAAGCTGATGGTGTGCGCATTGGAACTGGCCTTAAGCTGGCTCAGTTTTGAAGCTTCGACCCGCATCTCGGGTGTTTCCTGTGCCAGGGTCACCTTGAACTTGCCCTTGATGATCAGCGGCGGTTCAGAGGGCAAGGGTAAGGGAGATATAGGCTCACTGGCGACCGGGGGAGTCAAAGGGGTTTCCTTGGACACCAGCACGGCCTCCTTTATGGGAGCTGGGGTTAACGCTGGCGGATTGACCGGAGCTGGAGGTGCTGGCGGTGCTGGCGGTTCCTGGGTGTGCAGTAACTCTTTGAGGGCCTTTGGTAGAATTGTTGCAGGGATCGGAGGCGGCGGCGGAGGTGGTGGCGGTGGCGCCTTGCTCTCCTCTATGTTCCGCGTGTTGATCCGGTCGATCTTGTGCATGAACTGCTGCCTCAGTCGCTCCAGGTCCTTGAACTTCTCCTTTGAGGCCTCATCCTGCGGCGTAGGTGGCCGCGGCGGTGCCTTCGAAGCTCTCTCCGCTTTCGTGGCCTCTCCGGCTCCTGCAGACGATGGCTGGGTCTTGTCGACGTCACCGTCCTCGTCGTCCTCCTCCTTGCACTGCGACAAGCGGCGACGCTCGATGAAGGGAGCCAAGAGGTAGCCAGGTCTCTGGTGACCCGAATAGAGATCGACCTTGGCGAACTTGCCACTGAGCGTGAGTCCCAGGCTGTGCTGGACCTCATCGGGGTCGTCATCGTCGTCCGGATCGTCCTCGTCGTCGCTGCTGCTGCCACTGCTGCTGTGGAAGTCGAAGGAGTTGGATCGGGGCAGACACTTCAGCATTTCCTGGTCAATGTGCTGCCCGTGGAGTGGTCCAGGCAAGCCCCGCGTCCGCTCCTCGCGCTGCTGCACCTGGCCCAGACTGCCGGAGGAAGCCGAGTCCGTGATTTGCTCGTTGGCACTCGCCTCAGAGTCCGATTCATAGCCATCGAGGGTGCCCTGCTCCAGGTCGTCCATGGTGGACTCGAAGGCGCACTCGAAGCTGTCCTCGCTGGCGAACTGCTGGTAGGGATTGGCCGATGGCGGCAGCCCCTCCGGCAGGTGGTCCTGCTTCTCCTCGGCATCCTGATTCGCCTCCTCGCGGATGCCCAGCGGCTGCTGCTTCACGTGCTCCTCGATGAAGTCGGAGTGTATGTCCATTTGTGATCTTAAATCTTTGGCTGGCTGCTCGGGAACAGGTGGCGTTGATCTGTGTCTCTCGATGGTTCTCTCTCTGCGCTATGCGAAATATTTTCTTTTGTACGACATTGATATGCCGCCTTCTCTGGGAATCTGGGGAAAAGAAGAGTTTTTGGTATCATTTCGCCTGGCCAGGATACGCTTCTAGGGGCGCCTTCGATCAGTCCCTGTGTGTTGATATGAGCCGTCTGACGTTCTTTTGCCCGCTTTCATCTCAGGCCAACATTCGGCCACCATTCTTCCAGAGGTGAAGGTCGTCCGATTTCCCCCCAGATAGAAACCAAGCAAAACAAAGGCTAATTTCATTATTTACGCGTCGTCATCGGCGGGGGAACAAATCAAAAGTCGAACGAGAGAAGAAACAAATGGAAAAGCAGAGGCAGCAGCCGAAGCTGTTCCAAGCTGGGAAGAGGTATCCGACAGATGGTAGCTGATGACACAGCAGAAATGGACCGAAAATAAACTCAAATGAGGAATATAATAATAAAAGCAGCGGTCAGGTAAATAACACTAGCGAACAGGGAAATGGCTTGGAAAGTTACTCAGAAAATGTTTAATATTTCCAAGTTTAATAATTTTTTTTTTAAAAGTTCATCAAGCTTTAATAAGAAATACTACATTTTGTAAATATCCCTCGCACGACGAGCATATTTCTCTTATATGTATTTCGAGTACATAAAGACGTTGATTCTGTTTTCTAGTTTTAGAATGGCCCAGGAATTAGTCTTTATTAGCAAATGCAAACAACGGTTTTTCCTATGGGAGCCAGATTATAAATAATAGGCACAATAGGCACTTCCACTAGGAGCAACAAGTGGCAGCAGTTTGTTTTGAATCAAAAGCCCGACCCACGAACAAGCCAACCATCAAAGCCCGACCGCAAGTTGGGTAATCGAGCATATGGCGTACGCATCTAATAGATACCCACCGCAATTAATGGCAATTAAATACGAATGTATCTGGTATCCGCACATATGTTAATGTCGGCGCGCATTCTGCGGATGACGCACGTGGCTGGCGGGGCAAGTGACTCAGCCATAGGGTTGCCGCATCTGTCCGAAGACTCTAAAGATACTTGCTCGCGTCGGGGGAATTTCGCTTAGTTACAGATTTCGCACTAATCGCTGACTCAATCCCTAAGTGCACTGCATCCGATGGATACAATTATGCAATTACACGGCCCCGGGCTCTCCTCCCCTAAAATGAGTTGCATAACTTTGGCCGCTGTCACGAATCAATTGCAGTCAGCTGATCGCCCCGTCTAATCTGTATCTATTAATTATAAACTGCGGCAACCGCTTGAACCGCCAGCCGTTTCTGTGTCTGTGTCTGTTTGTACTTCTGTCCGTCGTTTCCGCGTATCTTTGCCTCTGCGGTTTACTTTGCCAGACTCTCTGGCGTCTGTTGTGACTTGCGGCTCGTTAAGCGGGAAAGCACACCAAGTTGTAGGTTTTTGGTACGGGGTGTTCTCTGGTTAATACATTTTTAATCCGGTGTATCATTAACCTACAATGTTTCCGTTTGACCTTTGCGTTAACTTCAAGGAAAAGCTGCCTTAGAACTGCCCCCATTAGGTCCCTCCAAATCACCCCGCCGGCACATTTTCCTTGGCTTCCATTTACAATTTCTACGGCTGCGCTGCCGCCTTACACTTTGCTTTCAAACATCAACTGAAAAGTCGTATTCAAACATCGAACTCTCGTCACGTAATCGGAATTGTTGTTTAATTGAAGAAACCGCACTGCCGAAGCAACGCCCTGCTGTGCCAAGTAAAGCCAGCGCGAAAATATCGGCAGTGAAATATCAGACACACATTTAGCTATAGCGACGTCAGCAGCAGCGACGGGAATAATTAAAAGCACACACAACAAAAGCAAAATGGCATTCAAACAATTTTCTGTTTCATTTGGGCTTACGAAGTGTCGCACGAGGAGCGAATAAAATAAAATTGCAGCTTTGCTCCGGGGTGCAGCTTCTGGCTGAGGGGTCACCCAGTTTTTACTGGCATAAGGCGGCGCGCTGTTGGGAGGAGGCGGCTGGCAATAAATTAACCAAAGCTGCATTTGCAATGAGTTTTGTAATAAAATATAAAGCGTAAAGACAGTGGCTTGAGAGCTATTTGGTACTGCAGACGGTTCTTTAACCAACTGAAAAAAGTAATTTAAACTATTTTGTTTTTAATTACCTATAAAAGCTATCGCCACTTTTAAGTTTTATAGGTTTTAGACTCTCCTCATGCCAACCTAATGATTACAAAAAACAAAAAGACAACCCACTAACCTACTTGTTTGCTTAGTACCTTGGCCCATACTACCCCGAAGTATCGCTAAAGGTGTACGGTACCAAAGCAAAAAAAAATAAAAATATGCTAATGCATTTGCTTTGGTGACTTTGGCACTTGATATCGAGTTGATGCACAAACAAACAAATGAATATTTAAGCAGAATGATACACAATGAGTGGGTTGTAATTGCTGTTAAATGATGTAGGATTGCCAGCTGCTCAAGGCACTTCCACTACCCGCAAGCGTTTGAACGTCGACTCTGGGGTTTATGCAATCAATCCTCACGTGATTCCGCAACTCCCACCGATGATTCACTTGACTTGACAGGCCGCCGATGTCTGATAGTGCAAATGTCACTCGCTTTTCATTGACTTCGGGGCAATTCATTAAACGCTGTCAGCCAAGGCGAATTATATTCCCAGCGTAGAAACTAAAGAGAAGAGCGCTTCTGGAAAGCGAGCTCCGCAGGGTTTAAGACATCCCTATTCGCGTTAGGAACTGAGCTCCGCCCCAAGCGAGTTGGAAAATTAGCAAAGCAATGCCAGAGGGTTCGGGTGGGCGGAGGATAGTGGGATTCCTCACTGGACTGTTAATTGTTACACTTTACCGCTTTTAAGTTGCCGGCAATTATAAAAGGCTGGTGTGGTTTTATCCACTTGTGTAGGCGGACTTTTACCACGACTTAACTTTAAAACAAGAAAGGCCGGCCGAAGCCTACATATATACCCTAAACAAACACTCGGAAACTTTTTTTTAGGTTCTTATGACGAACATTTTAAAGTCTAACTTTTTTTCTCAGGTCTGTTGTAAGGTCCTTGTAGGAGAATTTTACTATTCATAATGCCATGTCTCGTTGAAAAGCTTTATTTATTTTTATGTTATATCTTACTTATTTCAAGCGAATATTTAAGAACAAATAAACATTCATAAAACACTACATGTATGTACATATGTGAACTTTTCCAGCTACAAATTATACAGAGCACAAACAAAAATATACAACAAAATAAGAACTCTACACATAATGCCAAGTGAAGGACGAATGGGTTTGTAAAAATATTCCTTCCGGTTGGAAAATCACTGTTTTAGGAAAGCTACTCCCATCAAGTACAAGACAGGTGCTCTTCATAAGTCTAAAGCATAATCTATCACTATAACTAATATTCATTGTGAAATTGTTAGAAGTTTAAAACATTATTAAGGCAAGGCATTTTCAGAGATAAAATCATTTAAATTTGTTAAGAAAACGGCGGAACTCTACAATCTCACAAAGTTTAAATGGAGTTGTTTACCGAAATATTAACTAAAATCACTAAAAACCCTGTTCAAAGATAGTGACTGACATTACTGTGAAGATCAAGTTATTCTTTTAGATTCATGATCAAAGGTGCTTCCAGCAATAAAGCCAGTTTTCCCTGAGAACCACTTTTGTTCTAATGCTTGACAATTTAATAACATTATTAATCAAACAACGACATCAGTTATGACAATATAAAACGGACAAGCAATTTGAGATTGAAACGTAACGCTGTCTTACGTTACGATAAAGACGCAATCAATTACGTGGGCAACTCATCTATAAAGACAAAATAAACTCAAGGGAGACCTTGTTTTCAGATAGCATGTTTTCAGCAAAATATTCTCTATATATATATTTATCAAACAAATTTAAATGGCAAAATATAGAAAAAACATTATTTTGTAATGAATGAACTTTATCTCTAGTAAAGATATAATCAATTCGATTGTCTCCTGTTCTGATACCGAATGCTCCATAAAGATAAAAATAACTACTTTGACAGATAAGAAGTTTCTAGCAAGATAAGCCATCAATGAAGTAGAAAAACACCATTTTATAAAAATAATACTTTCAAATGGAAACAATTATTCATTAAAATAAATTGCTTTGCTGATAAATGAATTTTTCCGCAGTCCGAAATCTAAAGTCCCTCAAATCGAAAAAACTACCAAATCGAAATCCCAAGCACCACCGGAATTGCGTAATTGATTCGGGCTGCATAATTGGCTGCGATCGAAGTTGAAAATTTCCTCGTTCGCTCTCGATTAATCAGCGCCTCGATTTCGGTTGTAATAAAATTGTTGACTACGCTGGCGTTTTGTGTTCGATTTCCATTTGGTCAGCGGAAAACCGACGCAGCCCGGGCCTTGGCCGAAGGTTCGGTGTTTGGGGCGACTGCAGCGGAATCTGGATATTTTCGATCGTCAGCTGTTGTCAAGCGCAATTCAATTTACGTTTTTCAGCGACTCGTTTTTCTGTGTCACTCCAGAGAGACTACGGCTGCGTAGCTTCCAGCGGCTCTGTCCCGGTCTCAAGTTGGCGACATCAGAGTCACGTGTCTGAGTCTTGCCCATTGTCTAAGTTGATTTCTGTGTTTCTGTCATTGTCATTCATTATGTTTTGCGCTCGGTTTCAGTTTCGATTTCAGTTTATGTCAACAGATCGGAGACTCACTTCCGAGAAGGGGCGTAGCCAGGCGGAGCGGAGCCAAGCCGGTCAAGGTGGCGGCTCAGCATCCCACCCGATATGATGAATTCGTCAGTTGGAGAGGGCTTTCCTTGGCTTTGATCAACCAGAGCCGTGAAATTCCATCTCTCAGCTGCAATTATCGCAGCGCTTGGGTTTCATTTGCTTCGAATAATGACCCTATATAAGGTAAGGGCTGGAAATTTGTTTAGAACAAACGATAGAATAGGTTTCTAAGATGGTTCAATTTATGATACCACTTTCCTCAATCCCGAAATGTCCCGGTAAAAATTTCATTTGTCGTATTCCCAAATTTTCCATCAACACTGGCCTTGGGTCCCCTTGCGAATGGCAGGGTAATTGCAATAATTACGGAAATAAGGCGACCAAACAAATGTCGGAAGAGCTAACAATGGAATATCGGCCAGGTGCCGCTTAAGAAATAAACCATTTTTGCAGCTACAGAAATATGTTTCTCCTTAAGAAGTTCCAAGGAAAAAGCACTTACTGTGGAGTGAAGTAAGGGAATGAAGACTAGGGCCCACGCCTGACCCCAAAGCCAACTATTGAATGATGACCAGGTGTCGCTTAGGACATTTAAAGAAATAGGTTTCCTCCCAATAAGTTTCAAGTCCAAAGCACTTAAGTGCGAGTTAATAGATTCTCCTACAGCGAATTAATGGACACCATAGACATTTAAGGCGCCAGGGCACGTTAAGGTACTATTAACGTCCAGGATCAAAGCTTTTACTAGGGAGATGTTGTGCTCTCCTGCAGGAGTATTAATCGAAGCTACCGACTTTTTTAATAAAAACGGTATATTAAACATATTTTGGGATGATTTTATGGCACATTTATGGCTCCAAATAGATCTCGGAGATCGGTTAACTGGTTTCCGAATTCGGGCTATATGAACCATTAGTGATCAAATGGCATTCGGTTTTTAGAACAAAAGCCAGTTAAACCGCATTCGTGCATACTTCTATAGCCGAATCTGCGTAGAGCGTGGAGGGAAAACAATTTATAAAACACAAATACATGCAATTATTGATTTTATAAGTAATGCCGTGTTCTCCGATTGTTTCGCAATCCCGCCGCCACCTCCCCCGCCGACTTGGACCTCCAGAGATAGCGAAAAATATTCGCACGTACGCGCTCGAATGGGAGGTAATCCGGACTTCGCAGTCGAGACGATTCAGTTGCGTCGTGACTGCGAAAGCCTCAGGTCTTCTGCTCCCAGGAAGCGAACGCGCAGAACTGCAATCCATCCAAGATGCAAGTACACCGGATGAAGCTGCTCATTGCGTCGGCGTGCACCTTCGCGTTCGCCATCATCTACGGCTGGGTTCTGTTTCCCAAAATCCTAAAGCTTATGATCTCCAAGGTTGGGCGGAGATCGATCGCGGATAAGCTGGGACTCGTCTAACAGGGTTTTTCCTCCCAACAGCAAGTCACCCTGAAGCCGGGATCTGACGTTCGGGACCTCTGGTCAAACACCCCCTTTCCCCTGCACTTCTACATCTATGTTTTCAATGTTACCAATCCGGACGAGGTCGCCGAAGGTGGAAAGCCGCGACTGCAGGAAGTGGGACCCTTTGTATTCGAGTGGGTTTCAATAGAGGGCACCTCCTATGAGAACGTTTTTCAATATTTCGCTCTCCTTTTTTGTAAGTGAGTGGAAGAACAAGTACGACTTGGAGGACGATGTGGTGGAGGACACAGTCAGCTTCAACATGCGCAATACCTTCATATTCAACCAGAAGGATTCACTTCCCCTCACGGGTGAAGAGGAGATCATTGTACCGCATCCCATATTGATGGTAAGGTATTAGGAAATTTTATGAGGGAGCATCCCGTCAAAAATCAAAGATTCTACACAAAAACTTTTACTTTGACTTTACAAAAATTAACTTCCAAGATCTTAAAAATAATTATTCCGTCAGAAAATTAATATAGCAATTTACTGTTGCCTTTATGGCGACGGCTTTATCCACGTGTCCCATTGTTGCCCATGTGAATTATGCAAATCGCATTCCCAGTCCAAAACAGAAGCAACGCAAACGTAAAAAAAAAGAAATAAAAGCTTGAGAGATTTATTATTAATATTCCGATGTTATATTGCAGCCTGCCGGCATTACGGTTCAAAGAGAAAAGGCTGCCATGATGGAGCTGGTTTCCAGGGGATTGGGCTTAGTCTTTCCGGATGCCAAGGCCTTTTTTAAGGGCAAATTCATGGACATCTTCTTCCGGGGAATCGACGTGGACTGCTCCCCGGATGACTTTGCAGCCAAGGCAGTCTGCACAGTTTTTTACACAGGCGAAGTGAAGCAGGCCAAACAAATGAACCAGACCCACTTTCTGCTCTCCTTCATGGGACAGGTAAGTGACAAAATATCCTATTACTACAAAGCATCAGCACATTTCTACGCCCACTCCGAATGTGAACCATCCGAGAGATTGGGTTAAATTTAGTCTCAGAAACAAAAATGCTCTTTTCAAATGATATTTTCTGTTATAATACCTTTATTATAGGCCAACCATTCAGATGCTGGACGATTTACAGTGTGTCGCGGGGTGAAGAACAACAAGAAACTAGGAAAGGTCGTGAAATTCGCCAATGAGCCGGAGCAGGACATTTGGCCGGATGGCGAGTGCAACACCTTCGTGGGCACCGACTCTACGGTCTTCGCGCCCGGCTTGAAGAAGGAAGACGGTCTGTGGGCCTTCACTCCGGACTTGTGCCGCTCCCTGGGTGCTTATTATCAGCGGAAGTCCTCGTATCATGGAATGCCATCCCTGCGGTACACCCTGGACATGGGTGATATACGGTCGGACGAAAAACTGCATTGTTTCTGCGATGATCCCGAGGACCTGGACACTTGCCCTCCGAAGGGAACCATGAACCTGGCCCCCTGTGTGGGCGGTCCTTTACTTGCCTCCATGCCGCACTTCTACCTAGCCGATCCAAAGTTACTGGCCGCTGTCGATGGCCTTAATCCCAACGAGAAGGACCACGCTGTCTACATTGACTTTGAACTGGTCAGTTCCTAAAGATAATATGTTACTTGTATATAAATTAACCTAAATAAGCGCTTTCTGCAGATGTCCGGAACTCCTTTCCAGGCCGCCAAGCGGCTCCAGTTCAACCTGGACATGGAGCCAGTGGAGGGCATTGAGCCTCTGAAGAATCTGCCCAAGCTGGTGTTGCCACTGTTTTGGGTGGAGGAGGGTGTTCAACTCAACAAGACCTACACTAACCTGGTCAAGTACACGCTGTTTCTGTGAGTACATTTAGGAAGTTTTCAAGGTAAAAGTCTGTGCTAAAAGCTTACAAGTATTAATGTCAAATTTCAGAGGCCTAAAAGTGAACTCTGGACTGCGTTGGTCCCTGGTCACCCTGTCCCTGGTGGGTCTGATGTCCGCCTGCTATCTTTTCTACCAGAACTCGGACAGCCTGGACATTACGATGCCGCCCAAAATCATCAAGGAGAACAACAAGGTGGAGGATGTAAGCAAAACGAAGGAGTCGCCGCCTGAAGCCAATGCCAAAGCTGCGCCAACCAGTATACCAACGAATCCAGGGGCCAATAACTTGATTCCGGGCACCAACCTGCCCAGCCTCAAGCTGGAGAAGCGAGAGCGGGAGCGCTACTAGCTCTCGAAGTGCTCGGCCGGTTACCTATCATCACTAGCACTATCCGTAGACGTAGGCACGTGCACCTGTGTAGTCCAACTTGCGCTAATAAAACGAGACAGACAAAAGCCCAACATTGTCGAATGGCTGGCAAACTGGTCGGTGGCCGATGGAGCGATTGCTAATCGATGATCGCTGATCGCTGATCGCTGGTCGCCAATTGAGAAGATCTGTGCGCTCCACTGACACCAATCGGCGGAGATCAGTGAAATCGTCAGCCGGCCCAGCAAACGAAGTTCGCGATAAACTGACGATCGTTAAAGTCTGATAAATTGACAAACAACAATGGCTGTTTTTGAAAAGTAATGGTACGGCAAAGGAAAACAATTGTTGAGGCGCAGAAAGTAAAGCGACTTGTAATAATACATTGAATTATTTAAATAAAAAGATCGTAAGAGTAATAAACGCAATGATTAATTGTTTGCGATAGTGTTGTAATTGTTTCCTTAAGAAACTGACTAGTAGTATATCAACACTTTAAATAAATGAATAAATATTTAGTATTATGATCCAAGAGAGGGAAACTGATAATGGACAAATAGTATATATTGACCACCACAGTTACGAGTCTCTTAACTGTGTTTTGTTACAAAAACACCGCCTTAAAATTTCTAACATTCCTTTTTGTGCGACTGGTTAAAACGAAAAATAGTTTTATATGTATTAGCAAAAGTAATTTTTCATCAGCAATCTGTGCTCATCGTCACCACGTTCAAAGTAATACAATGAATACACATTATTCCAAGCGAGAATCAAGAAAATGCTCACTTTCACAAACAATTTATTTTCCACTTGAAAATAACGATTTATAGTTTTTAAGAGTATTCAAGAGTAATCATATTATGCAACTCCACATCTGAGAGGCTCTCGACGATCTCCAACTATGCGGTCTTCCAGTATCGTCGTGTCCTTGGGCAATTGCACGTACTCCAACAGATCTGCTAATTGATCGCAGTGAATTTGAGCATCGTCGACAAAGAAATCATCATCCAGATCCTTGATGTAAACTTCCCGGGCCTTGTCATGGGTTATCTCCAAGTAGTTGAGATCCCTTAGCTGGGGCAGCATGTCCATATAATCCGAGCTTGTGTTATCATAGGTAAAGCTCAGCCGCTCCAGACCTGCGGCGGACGAGATCTGAGGGAGATCAGAGAGATTTTCAATGCCGGTCACGTCCAAGTCAACTAAGCTACTGGCCTTGGACAGGAAGTCGAGTCTGGACAGATTGGTGTTGGCCAGATAGAGCTGTTCCAGGACCTGAGGCTGCGATATTTTCAACTCATTCAGACTTAAGTTATCCTCCAGTTGGACTCTGACGACAGGTCCCTCTAGTTTGACTGATTCCAGACCACAATTGGTGGCGTGGAGATCATATATTGTGGCAGTGAGTTGGAGTCTTCTGAGTTGCCGATTAAACGAGAGTTGTAGGTGTTCAACTGATAGGAATATGTTCGAAGGAACTCGTTCTAGTAGATTGCTTTTAGCCGAAAATTCAGACAGATTCCTTCGCTGATCTGAGAATAGTTCGCCTGGCAGCTGCGTCAACTGGTTGCTGTCCAGAACAACGGAGTTTAGCAAGACCATTTGGGAGAATATAAGCTGAGGAATGGTTTTTAGCCGGTTGCTAGACAAGATGATTTTCTGAAGCTTTTTAAGTGGCTGGAAAATCATTGGGGGAAGTTCCTCCAGTTGGTTGTCGGACAGGTTGAGCTCCTCCAATTCCGTGGCCAGTTCGAAGGTGTTGCTTGGCAGCAGTTTGAGGGAGTTCCCTCCGAAGTTCAATTTCCTCAGGTTGTGGGCACCTGCGAAGCATTCACTCCCTATTCCCTGAAGTCCACACTCCAGGACATAAAGTTCCACGAGTTGCGGCAGCTGGTGGAACACATTTCTGGGCATGTTGGCCAGTTGGGAACTGTGCAGAATCAGCGATTCGTAGCTCATCAGATTCTCGGTGGCCTCCTCAGTGAAGTAGGCCACTTCTGTGCGGTTGGGATAGTCCAGCCTCATGCAAGTGTTTTCCCTACAATCCAGGTTCCCTACTGCCACCTCTAGCAGCGGCTGTGACTCAGTAATCGCGACACAGATGATCAGCGTGAGCAAAATATAGTCCGGATAGTTTAGCGACAGCATCGTGGCAGAAGAAGACTGAGCTCTGAGCTGGCTTTGTGGCGGCTTTTTAATGCCAAACCAGAACACAGCCTTCGAAAACCAAACCCTACACAAGTCGAACAACTGGTCTTCGAGTTGGTTTGTTTTGTTTTGCTTGCATTTTGATCGCACGCCGTCTCGATTTTCGGGGTTCATAAAAATTTATGATTCCTCTCAATGAATGCTCGCTTCGTGCCGTCGCTTGGCTGTATTATTGTTTTGGTTCTGGGCTCCGACGAGCGATAATATTGGACATTTGGCAATTTGGCCCGATAGCCGGCCGATAAGCACGTTCTCTCGATTCTCCACTCGACACGACTCTCTTCTACGATATTCTTACGACATCGCACTATGGGAAATAAGCTCGTTTTTTGCATAAAGACATATTTTGAAAGTTACCATTATTGAGTTTATTAATTTTAATTATGTACTTTAAATAGGCTATCAAAACTAGCAGCCAATAATTTTCTGTAATAAACACACGTCAATTGATAACTCGATAATATTTATGAAAATCTGTTAAGAACACGAATACACGACCCAAAAGTATTGGAGCCTAAAAATATGGAAAATGCTAAAGTTCTTGTGAAAAGCATTTTTATTTAAATGTTCGTATATTTTGAGTATTTTAATTTCTTATATTAGTATACTTTTAAATTTAGCATGTTGTCTGTACATTTATTGGCGCTACCTTTATAAATTGTTAACTAAGCATACAATCGTCAAAAATATTCTATGAGGTGCCCCGAAATTCGAAAGTCTTGACTTTTGGACACGTTTGCTTAAATAGGTACTAATGGGAGGAGGTTGATCGTAGCAAAACGCTCACTGACTAGATGATTTTGTGAAAGAAACGCAGAGTCTGGACAATCCATGCTATATAATCATCTGTTTGCGATCTCAATATATATAATATATATATATAATTAAATCCAGACGACTTGACCTCCATTTATCTCTTAACCTTCACAAAGTTTTCTGAAAACATTAGCATTAAAAACTTAATTTTATGATTAAAAGAATTCCTCTTTTGCCATAGTGCTTCGGCCTATCAGCTGGTGCTAGAAACAGTTTCACAGCGCTGTATGTTCATAGGTAGTATGTGCATATCAGTCCCATGTCCCATGTGTCTGGCCCGGTGTTTTATGATTATCATATTTTTAATGAAAGAATTGAATCACTTTTATTTTAGCATTTACAAACATTGAAGTTCTACAAATAATGTCTGTCAAAGCAAAATCTATTAAACTCATTCCAAATAGCATTAATATTAAGCATACAAAATTAAAAACGATTACCGTGAAGTTTTTTATAAATGAGTATCCATAATTTATTTATAAGTACTCATATTCCTTTTAATTGTTACATCTGTAACTTCCAACAACAGAAAGCCTTCTCTTATAATAAATCATGCAAAATATAGTCATCTGTTTGTAATTTGGACGTTAACTATTAAGTATCCCTATAAATCTTGGCATTATTTTAATTTTTAAACATGTCCAACCATACTATTTAAAAACTATAAAACATCCCGGGAACTGCGAGCTCTAATGACGTTATCTCATTTTCCAGGCATATCCACGATAGAGCCGTTGGGCAAGCATTTGGAACCCCTGACTACCTCTCAATCACTTAGCGTCTCCCTGCCCAATAAAATTAATAAAATAAATCAAGTGCCATAAAGCAAAGGCGCCATATAAAAGCACCCACAATACAATATAAGCGCATTTTACGTGACCGATTGCCCGCCATATATACATGCTGTCCGAGTTATTATTTACCGCTTGGGAAACATATTTCGGGGGCATTCGATTCGGATACAGAGCAGGATCGTGGGGGACAAAGTCTGCTGGAGACTCGGGGAAAACGCTGGTAATTCCCACTCTCTTTTCTTTTTTACTTGACTCGTATGCAAAGTAATTGCGGCAAATTGAATTGGACAAAGGGGGCGCGCAGATGACAATATTTATCGCTAAACGAAGTCATGCCGTTTCAATTGAGCCTTCGCAGGCAGCCACAATAATAGCAGAAATGCCACTACCAGCGACAACAATCCGTGGCTAATGATTTAAAAACCATTGGCCCATAATTAGCTCAATGCAAATAGCCCGATCAATTGTGGAATATTTCGAAGGGGAGAATTACCTTTTAGTATTCAAATTGTTTGCCCAGAATTAAGCCAAGAAAGCCCACCGAAAGCGAGGGGAAAACAATTTTTTATAAATTTCAACAAGCACATAAATTTGTTTGCATACGAATTAATAAAGCTTTACTTGACTTGGCGGTCGTTATAATCCTTTTGTTTTCACTCCGCTAAGCTGTAAATAACAAATTGAGCAACTGAAAGCAGGTTGAACGTGCTTCCAGCTCCAGCTCGACCGCTAATATACATATGTATTATGTATTTTTCCCTTGATATGTCAGCTATTCGGATTCTAAGTCTTGAGTGTATATTTCGTGTAAGAGAGATGCGCAAAAGGTGCCTCACATTCATGCTAATAACTGTTGAATCCATGCCAAAACGATTGTTTATAAATAAATACAACTGCCAACAAGGCATGAAACAGTTAACAGAAACAGAAAACCCCTCATCGAGTCGATACTCAAATGACCTAAGCCATAAAAAACAAATATTATGTGTAAACAGAACGCCTGCGTTGATGATGATTCATGCGCTCAGCAATCAGCTAACTTTTCATTGAAAATAGAAGACTATCTATTTATTTCACAAAATGCTGTCATGCGTCCATTTTCCCACTTAATAAGGGGGAGATCCGACGTATATAGAGACAAATTTCAACGGTTAGAACTGGGCCTCATGTCCATTATCAGCAGCCAAAAGATTTCCACCTTTCGTTGAGCAAATCGCCAAGTAAACACTCGATGATAAGAGGACAGGGGCTTTCTGAAATATCTCCGCAGATATGGTGTACACTGTTTTGTTCGAGTTTCATGGGGTTCAGCAGAAAATCACTGAATGGAGGCAGCGAACCGGGAACTTCATCATAGAAAAGCTGCAAAATAATTAACAATAAATGAGAATCCGTCAACATATATCAGAATAATGACGACATCGAAATGAATTTGATTTTATTGCTTCACCTACATACAGTATTCGAAATAAGTTCACGATTTTAATTCCCTAAAAAAGAAAGAGCGGAATATTGGTTACGAAGCTCGCACGCGCGCAAGTCCCTTTTCATTTCAATTTAAAAATACAATTTCTAAATATTAGAGAGTGCTAATTTATTTACTATACAATTAAAATGTAATAATCTTTTATATAAATTCCTTAAGCCTCACGGTCTACATACAGCTCCGAAACGAACTGTGCTCGTTACATATGAACCAATTTTTTGCGCAAAATCAAAACACCATGAATAGAATGAAAATTATATAGAACTGATGATGGTCGTGCCAACAACAATCATTATTGTCCGAGCATTATGGGAGAGGCTTATCTGGCGAGGCTTTTGGCGGTCATCGTTTTGGAATCAGTTGCAGGTCGATCGTGAAACACAGAGCACGCTCAATGTACGTCCGGATGTGTCTGGTGATCTCGTTGGCGGCCATCGCCGCCATCGCCGTGTCCGAAAAGGATGAGAATACGGATCCACACACGGTCCAGGTGTCAAGTCTGGAGGGTCATTGCCATACTGAGGGCGAGGTGACCCGTTGCAGTGGCTTTAACTTCGACGGAGAAGACGAGAAGGCGAGGTTTGATCTCCAAACGGCAGTAAGAATCGCCCCGGACGGCACCACCTACGATGTAGGCGACGAGTGGCCTGCCAGCACCCTCATTTTCGAGAACTGCACCTTCACGCATTTCCCGCTGCGGCTGTTTTACGCCCTGGAGGTGAGCGAGCTGGACATAAGGGGCTGCGGCATCCGCTACATGTACTGGGAGAACTTTTCCACGGGCGCTGAGAAGCTGGTGATACTCCTGCTGACCGATAACGAGATCGAGGACCTGCCCGCCGGCACTTTCCGGGGAGCGGGCCACCTGCAGTTCCTATTCCTCAACCGCAACAGACTCGGCGAGCTGCAGGAGGGTGCCTTTGACAACCTGAAGGAGCTGCAGCACTTGGACCTCACGGAGAATCGATTGGAGGCGCTACCGCCGGGTGTATTCAGTGACTTGAAGAGTCTGCGTCACGTGGGCTTGGCTGATAATTTTCTGGCTACCGTAGACAGCGACTTGTTTGCAAACAACCCGATTCTACACTCCGTCTCGCTGCACAGGAACCAACTCCGCGAACTGGGCGAGCATGCCTTCCGGTCGCGGGACCGGGACCGGCAGATCTACTCGATCGATCTGTCCCACAACCCGCAGCTGGCCGTGCTGCTACTGAACTTCAATGCCAGCAACCTGGACGCCCGCAACTGCTCACTGGACCGTGTCAACTTGTATGGCTCGGTGACAAATGTCGATCTGAGCAACAATCGCGTGCGAGAGCTTTACTTCCCCGCCTCGGAGGCCCTGGAGCATCTGGTGCTGCGCAACAACTCGCTGGTCCAGCTGGCCTCGCTCAGCCGGGTGCCCCGCCTGAGGCATCTGGACGTGTCCGATAATCCAGATCTGGGTCAGTTACCCGCCGGCTGGCACACTCCGCACTTGGAGACGCTGGTGCTGCGCAACACTGGTCAGGTGGAGCTGTCTCTGGAGGCCATTGAGGGAATGCCTAATCTGCGCAAGCTCGACATCTCGGCCAACAATCTCACGGAAATCAATCCCTCTGCCTTCGCCACGCTCTCCCAGCTAACGCACTTCTACATACACGGCAACAACTGGAACTGCTTCAACCTGAGAACCCTGATGGATGTACTCATCCGTCCGAACGGCATCACCTTCACGGCGGACAGCGTGGATCCCGGCTTTCCCGGGGAGTACATTCACGGCATAGCTTGCATGTACCGAATGCCGGAGAAAGAGTCTCTGGACTCCAGCTTTTCCTCCTCCGAGATCTCGGCCAGCGTGGAAGCCACCCAAAACCTGGGCAACTCCGAGCCCAGCGAGGTGGAAAAGCTGCGGCAGGAACTCAAGTCGGTGGTGCAGCACTTTGAGGCGAAGCTCGATTTTATTCTACAACAGCTTGGCCAGCTCAATGAGCAGATGGAGTCCATTGAGAGATTGAACAAAACCGTGTGGAGTCAGGTCACCTTGTCGGTTTAGTTTAAGCTATACAAATTTGCTTAAAATTATTAACTTCTTGCGATCAATAAATGCAAGAAGCGGAGCTGTTTATTTATCTACATTACATGATCTACTTTATCTCTAATGTGAATGCTTCACTAAATTTTTTATGTATTAACTTTAATTTGTTTTTTGATATGGTAAAGCTTAACTTAAAATCAAATAATTACATCGTTAAACAATGGTTGGTTGTCAGTGAGACCAACCTTAAAGGCCCTAATCCCCTACAATGCAATTTGCGACATGAGCGATATGGTAAATATTTTTCTGTCGCTGTGTCGCAAACGCAACACCATGTTTATACAAAAATATTGATTTTCGAGGCAAGCAAGCCGTCTGGTCCAGGTTTCCCTTTCAGAAAGATATTGAAAGAGGTTCGTTCAACTCGGGGGGAGGGCTTTAAGCAAACAAATAACCGTAGCAGAGCACAGAACACCAGATTGAGGGGCTTCGAAAATTTAACTGGTAACAATTGTAGAGCGGCGAGTGAAATACTACACAAATATTCCTCAGAAGCAAACAAAGTGATACTGATACTGGCCTAAAATTTCAGTGATTACTGGGCCCAACTATTCTGCTCCATTAATTATTAATGCTGTACTCCCCAGATTCGCTGGCGCACAATTTATGGTCAACTAATTGCTAAGATAATTCAAGCAGATTTAGTTTCAGCTTTGGAGGGGACCTGGAGCCGAACCACAACCACAAACAGAACCACTGAACCCAACAGCTAATGCCCCGTACCACTTGTGTCGTGTGCATGTGATTTGGAATAAATATAATATATCCATATGTAAATATGGATGCACATTAACCGCCCTGTTCTTACACCCGTATAACTGCGCGAATATTATTGAACAATGTCCATGTGTATATGGGAATTTAACTTTCTGTTTAACGGTAATTGGCACAGAGCTCGTGCCGATCGGTCAACTGTGAATGCGAACTGTCAATATACCATATATATACTACGGCTCACTGGGCTGCCTAGTATACATACATATGCATGTATATGGAGAGATCAAAGTATTAAATATTTAGCTTCTTGACTTCCGAATTTCTCGGAATCCAATCGGAATTATTTGCTTAATTAGCCCGGGCCTAGCCTACAGTAACTCCACGAGAGATGTTGGTGATCAGTGATCAGTGGTGGGTGTTCACTTAAAAGAATTCACTTAACCAACTGATACTTAGAGAACTCGATATAACATTTATATTAAGAAAATAAATAGTGGTATTATGTTTTTTATTGTTAAGAACTTAACTCATTAGAAGGATGTTATTCTCGAAGATGAAGTCATTTTTTATTTCAGAGTACCAAATCTCAATATTTATTATAGTTTCAAATAAAATCAAAAAAAGTTTTAAAAAAATTGTCATACAAATTGTTGATACAAATTCCATATTTTGAATATTTGAATCAAGGCTAAATTTCACAGTTTTTTTGGTATTTCCCCCGAAGTGTCACGCCCACCCTTGCCGATCCAACTTAGTCACTGAAACAAAACGGATAAATCGGGAAGCAGCGGGAAATAAAACGTCACGCGGTCTCATATCAACACAAAAGAACTGAAGGCACGGAAATAAATCAAATTTAGCAATTAAACAAAGGGGCAGAAGGAGAAAGCAGTGAGCACCAACCTTTTGTGTTTATTAATCAGGGACTCGATGTTATTGCCAAATCAATTGCAGATCCGATCGTCGCCGATTCGTTTCTTGTTGGAAATTAATTTAACGTGTGCTTTGGGCGCACACACAAACACAAACACACACAGGCACAGGCACAGGCACATTCACATTAACGGACAGAAAACAAAACGAAAACTTCCAGTTTTCTGTCGACACTGCTGGCTTTTGTAAACAATTTCGCGATTAGGCATTTAGCTGCGCTAAAAATGATTGTAAATAAGAAGAAATTAGTTGTGTTGCGCGTTGGCCGACCGTATTATATAAAAAGATTAGGGCGAAATTATAATAACTACATATTTTCGCTGGATGTTCAAACACTTCGAAGGTGTTGACTTTTCAGATTAGATTATTATTTCAGCGCACTCATTTCACCGATGGCCCGCTTGCTCGCTCGGCTAATTATCAGCCATTTTGTTCAACACCAAATAAATCAGGAAACACACTGCAGCAACAACAACTGAATTGATTTTAATAATTTAAGACAATACGAAGAGCAAAAATAAAAAGGAAAGAAAATTGTCGGGCGCGCGCTTCCACTTTGGACTCGACTTTCCAATTGGAACACGCACCAAAACTGATCGTACACGGGTGTGTAGGAGAGGAGGGCAGGATGTGAGGGCTTAATTCTCTGCTGGCTACAACACTCTTCCCTCCATTTCTGGATCTGATTTTAGAATTCAATACTTTATGAGGGAATTTTGAATTTTACAACGAGAACTGGGCAAATGGAGCAAATACAAGTATTTGTCCGTGGAAAATTTCCAAGCGTTTTTGCTGCTGTTGTTGTTGTTGCCATCAGGCGACGCCATGCGCATGTATGTGTGCTCGTTCGCTTGTGTGCGTAACAGCTGATCGCAGACTATTGATTTTTTTGTTATGAACAAAAAAAGTAATAGGGTTTGGGTTTATTGAAACTGAACTTGTTAAGCTGATCAATCGCACAGAAGAACAGGGAAGGTTTTTCAATTATATAGCGCACTTCCCAGAACAAAGATTAACTGCATTATCGAAAGATATTTTCTCGGTCGGGTTGCTACTATTTCTGGGTGTCTTTGCTGAAATTTTTCTTAAGTATTCGCGCACAATTAAAAGCTTTGCTCACGCAGCAGCTTATCACCAATAATATTGTTAGGCACACATTTATCCAGCGTTATTTTTCTTATTTATTTTTTTTTGTATTTCATGCCCGCAGCGAACGCGATACAACGGCCAGTTATTATTCTGCCTCAACTCACATGCGAATATCATTTTTAAACGTTGACAGCAGAAAAACGAACGCACGACAACAACAATCGACAAAAACAAGCAAGGCAACGTTGCCAATTTAGCCTTTTTCCCGTCAAATTTGGCTTATTGGGATGACCAGGTGCGGGAAAAAATTTTAAATTGCGGAGAGCGGAAATACTGGATTTTTCAAAATATTTACTGGCTTTTTTCCGCTTATTTTAAAATTGCCAATATTGCAAAATTTGTATCTATATTTTCGAACTAGCATCAAAAAGTGCGGCCACCTAGGCGTATGAGCGAGTTTATAATTAATCGCTGTCACTTTCCTGGCTGGCATTTTCCACCCTAAAATTTATCTTTATTTATCCTCCGCTCATAACATGAACATAAAAGTGTTCATGAATTCATGTGCCAAAATATGTTAAATTCAAAGTCAATGCGCAAAGAAATGTTAGCTAACATTTTTTTGCCCGTGAATTCGAGTGCTCGTTTATGTTAACTCAGCGTTACAGCACTCAGCGAGAGCGGAGAGAGAGTGCAAGAGCGGAGAGCGTTAGCATCGGTGCCGATCGCCGTCTATAGCCAGGCCAAAATAGCCAAAAATGTCTAAAATTCAATAATATTTTTAATATTTTTAGATTTTGTTTATATCTATTGAGTCAAAAACAGTTTTTTTTTTTTTTTTTGTGAAAAAATTATGGCAGCACTGAGTAGAGGTGGAGAAACATCGATGTCATCGATGTTGTCGAAAAATCACAAACATCGATGTTTTTAATGAATCATCGCTGTTTTTCCATTCTGCGAACTAAAGAAGAAAGTAGGTTAATTTTGATGTACATAATTAATTTTCCATATTTTTTCATAAATATTGAATAATATTTTTCGTTCCTAACTATGCAAGTTCTTAAAAATAAAAAAATATAATAAAAAAAATGGAAAATTTGTGATTTTATTACAAACAGTATTAAAAGTTGAAATAAAATAAGAACAATTGTTTATTTTATTATTTTTTTTTTTTAACATCAGTGTCTAAATCATCGATGTTTTTCGCCAAAAACATCGAAGTCCGCCAACATCGATGTTTCTCCACCTCTATAAGCAAGGCTGCCACTTTAGCTTTTTTCCCGTCAAATTTGGCTTTTTTGGAAGATCAGATGTGGGAAAAAATTGAGAAATGCGCGAAGCGGAAATTATGGATTTTTTTATTTGGATTTTTTCCGCTTTTTTAAGTTGCCATCATTGTGAAAAAAATGTACCAGTTTTTATCTAAATATATCTGCGGGTCTATCTCTATTATTGATTAATGATTTTATTGAATATTATTTTATTATTTTAATGTTTACTACAAAAATATAGAATGTTTCCCTTCGCTGAAGGAGAACTCAGGTGCGATGTAAGCTACTTTTTCGCTTTTTTTTCGCTTTTCTTGAATTACTTTATTTTCTCTTTCATGCTGAACTGTTTGCCGGCACGTCCACTAAAACGAAGAGAAGGCTCTCGATATATTTGAGATACATATATCTGCGAGCCGGACTGACAAAACACTTTCGGCGTCACTATGTTTTTGTTTTGGTTTTTGTTTCGAACCGTTTTCGAATGACTTTAAATCTTTAAATTTGCGTCGTAGTGAAGAGCCACCATCAAACCTTTGCTAAATTCACTCGGCGCGCGTTTCAGTCTTCTTTCGAAATTCAAAATTGATGGTAACAACCGGACGTCACGAGTTTTATTGTTTGAATTTAAATGATTTCTGGGAATCGCCGCCGCCATAACCACCAACCTGCAAATTTGTACCTTGCACCCGTATTTATAGGTTTTCAGTCATTCTTCAATTCATTTCAAAAATTCTGTTACCTTATTCTTCAAAATATGTCAGATGTCAGATTTCATTTGTTTTATGAAAATATATATGGTTTCTGGCAAGAAGTCTATTTATAGCAAAAAAAACAAGAAAGGAAGCTAACTTCGGCAAACCGAAGTTTGTATACCCTTGCAGCT